>MU006236.1:419430-536029 GCA_010093685.1 Ophiobolus disseminans | reverse complement strand
CTGGAGGGCCATTCCTCCCATGTCAGCGCGGTGGCCTTCTCACCAGATGGGCAGCTGGTTGCGTCGGCATCCTGGGACAAGACAGTACGGCTGTGGGAAGCGGCCACAGGGACGTGTTGCAGCACACTGGAGGGCCATTCCGACTATGTCAGGGCGGTGGCCTTCTCGCCAGACGGGCAGCTGGTTGCGTCAGCATCCGGCGACAATACAGTACGGCTGTGGGAGGCAGTCACAGGGACGTGTTGCAGCATGCTGGAGGACCCTCCCAAGTACATATGGCACATGACCTTTTCTTCTGATGGCCAGGTCCTCTACACCAACGCTGGCAATATTTCTTTGTCACCCCACTTAACCGTACTATCCTCTCCTTGGCAACAAGAGCAGTCTTCTAATATCCTAGTGCAGGGCCAGTGGGTATTGCGCAACCAAAAACGCTTCCTATGGCTCCCGTCTGAGTATCGAACATCTCAAACAGCAGTATATACCAACTTAGTCTGTTTAGGGCTTGTATCTGGCCGTGTAGTCTTACTTGAGATTCTATAATGTTAGGTGTACATTCTTGCTGATTGTCACGATCAAGCCCTACGCCACTTGACCAGAGCTACCAAATGATGTATACTGCAGTCTCTTTTGTTGTGTAAAGATGTATTTTGCTTTTGAGCATGCGAAGTGAGACGGAACGCTGAGATTCATGGGGTTAAGATGGGATTGGCTTTTTAAAGGGAGGGTTAAGGGGTTCAGTCTAGTCCACGATGTTGGGACTTACTTTGTACCGCCAATGCACCATTGCCTGGGTTGTTATACATCTCCTCTGGCGCCATGCATATACACGATCAGATCACTTGCTCGCGTCACACACAATCAAATCAAGCATCACATCATCACGCACATCAACACATCACACGAAAGCGATCAATCAACGTATAAACGCCATTTCATTCCCTCCTTCCCATTCGCACAGACCAGCATCCCAGGGTATCGTACATTATTCCGAATCAACACGAGCGTAACCGAGGGGAAAAGCGAAAGAGGATAACATGACTAGAAAAGACGATCGTTTAACTCGTTAGGAGATACGGGAAAAGGACACCTTCGACATCGTATGCGCAACATGGGACCTTGTGTATAGCGTCGACGCTGCGTACAACATAGGCAGTGATAGGGAAGAAGCAGTTCTAGATAACAGCCTTCTTGGTCCTGGGCGTTGCGCGCGTGGTTGTGTGGTCTGTGCCGCGCGCTTTGCGGGTTCCGGCGGCCTGTAGTCATTCGTTAGCATATGTCCTTCGAGTATCGCTACGTGCGGTTGGTCTGAGCAGGCCTCCCCTCTCTCCCCTCGCAAATCCCACCCACCACCCATCCTCCTTAAGAAACGATTCAACATACCTTCTTCCCCGGCTTGCCCTCAACATCACCCACAACCTTCTCCGTCTTACCGACAATCTTATCAACAACCTTCTCCGTCTTGGTGCGCGGCTTCTTGACCGTCTTGACGTTGGTTGTCGTCGTCTTGGGCTTGGCTACGCGGCCGGTTGTGACTTTGGTGTCGCGCGGCTTGGACGTGTTGGCTTTGGTCGTCTTCTTGGGGGTGACGGCGTTGGCGATGGAGTCGATGAGTCTGGGCTTGGAGTTACCTATTGGGAGGGGTGAGTAGGGTGGTAGGGAGGAGGAAGGGAGGGGGAGGGCTGAATGTATACACCAGCCCATCCGCTTTTCCACTTCCCCCGGGAGATGGCGACGTACCAGTTCTTGCGCGCGTAGTAGCAGCCATCTTATCTTATGCTATCTTTCCTCTTTGCTTCTTCTAGTGTGGTTGGTGGTGTATGAGTCTAGCACAATCAGTCAGTAACAGTTCGCAAACGCGCTCGCGCAGTCCAGGAATGTGCAGCGTAAACAACTCCTCCCACGAAGCCAGCATCTTCCGTAAAAAGACGAGATATCCACGCGATTCTTGACCTTAGCACCACATACAAAAGCCCTCGCGCGCCGCGTCCAAGCGCACAGCTTCTTCCCACCTGTCCACCTCTTCACCGACGCGTCGCAAAACACCCTCGAGAGAAAGCAAAAACATCAGACAAATGCGCTATCTACGCGCGACCAAGAAAATCTAATCTATACTTACATGCGAAGTCCGGAGCGTGAATGCGACAAATACAAAGATTGGCGTGTCGGTGTTGTGGAGTGGGGACGCGCGGGGAGGAAAGGCTATCTTTATGCTTGGAAGCGAGGCGAGCCTGCGCGAAACACGTCTGCGACCTGGGTAGGAGCACAACAACAACAACTTATGTGGACCAATGACAAGCCGGAGGAAATATTTGGGGAGGCCGGATCTGAGGCCTTGTATTTTGCAGAGGATCTTGATTGAGTTGTGTTGTTCTTGCGCGTGGGTGCGAAGATACGTAGCCAGCTCGCACTGTACCGTAACGGCCCGATGTGATGTGATGCTCCACAGCAGGAAACGAAAGCATATGCACCGAACGCGATAGAAGATGATCGACAGAGAGACAGATTCGGTACAATATAAGTAGGTGTGAACCACTTTATTAAATCTAATCACACACACACACACGCAACCAAACCCCCCAGTCCAGCTCAGCCTACCCGCCCAAGCTCTAAGCGCCCCCATCCCCAACCCATACACAGCGCCCAAAAACTCCCCCAATGCCAAAACTAAAAAACTTTTAATCTTCCGACAGGGAAAACGCCATACAAGTCATCTCCTACCTCGAAGCCCAGTTCTAGCGCCCAGCCGGAGTCGGCAGCTTCGCCATGCGCTTACTCATGAAATCGAAGAAAGCAAATTGACTAGCCGACACGCCGTACTGGTATACAAAGCGGCTGGCGAGGTAGCTGCCGAAGATGGCGCGGAGGTAATTTTCAGGGACCTAGAAAAGAAACATTAACATCATTGCCATCGTATCAAGAATATATCGACTCACCCTCTGCATAATTTTATCCAGGCCAATCTGCTCAAGCAACAGATTCGGCAACGCCTCCATGAGGACCGATTTCCTGAAATCCGGCTGATCCCAGAGATCAGTGTTTTGCAACTCCTCATCCAGCTTTGTGATAGCGTTACTCAGCGTGTCGGAGAGGATGCTGCGAGGCTGATTAGTGACCTGGTGTTCTCTCCAGATAGCTTCGAATTCCAGACGGGCATTGTTCTGGATGGTCTTTTGGACTTGGCGGACGTAGTTGTTGTAGAACTCGGGGACTGTGCCGTCTTCGCCGACACACATATGCTTGAGGAAGCTTTCGTCGTCGAAGGAGAGCGAGGCGAGGACCTCGAGAGAGGAGGAAGTTACGCCGCCTTTGTTGGCTGAGGCGTCTTTGTATAGGATGCAGCCGGCCTTTTCGAGACGCAGCTTGGCATCTTGCGTGATGAAGAGGTTGGCGCCTTCGACGATGTATGGGATGACCGACTTGCCATCGACGATGAGCTTGTTGGCTGAGGTGAGATCAATCGACTCGGGTCGTCCACCGCAAGGTACGAAGGTGTCATACTGGATGTCGCTGCGAAGGTGGAAGGTGTTGCGGAACGTGGTACCATTGTAGACCAGATCTCCATTTGGCAGCCTAATGTTGGTGTCATCAACCAGAACACGGTATCCCTCGGATGAAAGCTTCGATACATCGAAGTGGACAATCATCTTTCGCTCTTTCGCCAGTCGAATAAGCTCATCATGGTTGAGACCCTTAGGATCAACCAACACACCCGAGCCATCGACGATGGAGACGTACTTCTCGTTGCTAAGCAGGATCTCGTTCGAACCAAGATCGCCATCCGGTCCACCAGTCTGTAGCTTCTTGACCTTGCTGGGATCAAGGTTGAGCTTGCGGTAGATACCCAAGACGTACTCTCGAACAGAAAGCGTCGTCATGCCATATCGATCATGAGGAATGCCACCCAACTTAGGGCTCTTGCCGGTGAAGAACGACTTCCACCACGGCGCACCGCGAGAACGAGCATGCTCCGTCGCCCAATCAACGAGATCCGCAGTGTTCTCATCCGGACCCAGGAACAGAATCTCCGGCTTGCCGTGCAGGTCGACGATAGGGTCCTTGATACCAGGGCTGGTCGGAGGCAGAAGCAGATCTAAGATGCTGTCAATGTACTTCTCGAACGCGCCCCGCGCCTTATCTTGGTGGGCGTAATCTAGAAGCACAACACCCTTCGATCCACCTTCTGGGATATCCTTGTTCTTGCGCTGCTGTGTGTTGGCCAAGTTGTAGTTCTCGTCAAACAATGAGCGCGCGTTGATGGAGTACGCTTCCTGGCTGCGAGACTTGACGATACGAATACCACCACGAGCAATGTCGCGGAAACGGAGGTGGAAACCGCGGAACTCTGAGCCGATGACGAGGAACATTCCATACAGCGGCTGAGGGTATTCTGAAGGTGGCAGGAAGTGAGGGTTCAGACGGAAGCTGATGGCGACCTTCGTGGGAGTGAAGAAGTTCGTCTTGAGAACGCACTGGTTGAAGATGCGGAAAGAATCCATGACCATCGCATGGTGCTCGTTGATGGCAGCCTTGTTGATGGTGTCGGTAAGCTCCTCGTCGGTTTGAACCTTGTCAATAGTCAGGCGCAGGTAGCTCAACGTAGGCAAGAAGTCGTCCTGCTCTCCGCGTGTCTGGACGTAGTGCGTCTTCGCGAAGGAGAGATACAATGTGTGGACGAGCTCAGGGTATGTGTTGATGATCTCGAGGATGTAGTCAGCCGTGAATGTCTCAGCGCGCAGCCTTCGCTTTAGCTTGGACAGCAGCTCAGCATGCACGCTGTTCTCGGGGTTGAGAATTGCTGCTAGAGCGGTGTATTCGTTTCCAAGACGATTGAGGAAGTGGGTAACGAAGACCCATACGCAGTGGGCGTAGACGGTCTCCTGCAGACTCAGCCTGCTGGTAGCAAACAGAGTCTGGAACTTTGTCTGCGGGATACAGTACAGCAACGAAATCTCCTTAATGATTTGGTGAATGCTGGCCTCGATCGGTGGGTACTTGGCTCCAGCGGCTCCTGGGAGCTGACGAAGGTACAGGGACATGACCGTATATCCGTTCGAGAACTGCTCGACGTACTTCCGCGAGGTGGTCAGACCATAGTAATGGTACAAATCACTCAGCGCGCTGAACAGTCCCAAAGCCGAGCCCTGCTTGTATGCCACGACCAGACGTTTGTCCTTTGAGTTCTCAATGTCAAAGAACTCGATGACTGGGCCTGTCCGTGTGCTGGCAATCTGCAAGATCTCCTGGTAGATATCTCGGGTGTTTTGTGTGGCTTTCTGGAGGAAGCGCTTGTCGCCAACGACATCGATGCTCGTCTCAGACGGGCTGGGGTTCGGGTTCTCGAACTCGCACTGGTAGATGAAGTAGCACCGCAGCTGCTGGTCTTCACTGCCCGGTAGCGGTGTTTCTGAGCGGAAGCTCTCCACACGGTATGACGTGCTTCCTTTTGTGTTCAGGTACTTCTTGTCGATGCGCTGCTCATACTGTGGGCCGCCGATGACTGAGATACCGGGCTTGCTAGTATCGATATATACTGCGTGATCCTCGGCCTCCTTGTCGAGTCGGATGTCGGGCATTTTGTCGTCTCGAGCGTAAGCAGCAATCTTTGCGGCGTAGAGGGAATGAATGTGGTTGACGATGCTGCACAATATTAGCATGTCATCAGGAATCTGCAGCAATTGACCCACGCTTCGACCGTCTCTGTAGCAAAGTACATGTCGTCGATGCCCAGCTGGTCGTAGAACCATCGCGTCTCGTCCTCGACAAGATCTGGGGGCATGAAGCCCTTCGATTCCACGCCGTCCATGACGAGCTCCATCTGCCTCTCCTTGCCTTCAAACGTAGGGGCCACATATCCGGAGCCGCCTGCGCCTTCTTGCGGAATGGTTCGGGGCGTGCTATGCCCTGAGCCCGGCGTGCCCGGGATGCTCAGATGTGTGGGGTTGGGCGATGGTTGGCGGTTTGTGAGGTTTTGGCCGAGGAGCTTGTGTGCGGCGACCTGGGCTCCGCTCAGGCCATTGACTGGAGTTGAGCCGTTTGAAGCCATGTTTGCGGATGTGGTCTTCAGCTTCGAGAGATGGCCGGCTTTTGTACGTGCTCTAACAAAGCAGCCCGCGGGTGTAACAATTGAAGCTTGGAGGAACTTCTCGGTAAAAATGACAAGTCTGCTAGTGAAACCACTGTATGTTGCGTCTCTGCGCTGGCTCGTTGGTAAAGTTTGGGGCTCTAGGCGGGGTTCCTTCGGGAGGGGCAGCTGGCCCGAGACTACAACAGCAAGTGAGAGCGATTATACCTGGTAGTCGGGATTAGCTAAACTCAAAGGCAGGCGTGCTCAATGGCATTGTATGTAGCTCGCGAGCGTGAGCACATGTTATTTTCGCGAACGCTCAGAAGTATTTTAAGCTGATGACGCAGATTGGGCTATCCTCACCTGAGCAGGGGGTCGCGACGATTATCGCGCTCGGAACGACGGTCCCTCAGGCACGCTGAGCCTCAGGATAAGGAACGCAGATGCAATTGGTCCCGCTGCCACCGCTTTTTCGCGGAATGCTATCGCTGATCGTCTCGTCCGACCTGGGACCTGCGTTAAGCCGAGTGGTGATGGGGGACGTGTATCGTCTGGTACGACTCTACAATCTAGAGACTTCAAAGAAAACAGTAGCACTGTGATAAGAGACGTGGCCAAAGATAAGACTTGAAAGCATATGTGCGAGGCGGCACAGCCGGGGGCTTTATACCCAAGCCCGTCTGTCTTCGCCATGGTCACTTGGGCCTGATGTGACGATGCAGTGGAGCCGTTGGAAGCCGCATTTTCCTGGGGAACGGCGCTAACCCATGCATCGCTCCTCTTCACGTAATATTGCGAAGCCACTAGCCATTGACCATGCCCGACCTCTGAAAATATAACGCAATGGACAGCAGAGTTTTCGCACGCGTGCAGTAATCACAGTAGCCTGCCAATAGCCCGCCAGGTACAGCATAATCGCGCAATTGGTCCGCTCGCTGACGGGACGCCCGCCGACCAACTTCTCCTCACCAATGCACTTCACGATCCTTGGCAGCTGCTCCCTGGCGGTACGTGGCCCCTTAGTAGTGGGTTTGCGCCTGCACGTGGTGCTGTCGTGACTGAGAATAACTCACGATAATTGTGGCCGGGCGTCATTTCAGCATCGTGACCTGCGGCGGCTGAGGCGCAGGCTCCGCGCTTCCGATGCAGTGGTGGCAACAATGCGGAGACACACCGCTTGGAGGTCACGATGTCTGCTTCAGGGTCTGGATTTCACGATCTTCGCCACGTAGGGAGCTGAAGTGAGTCGTAGGAGCGAGATTGTGCCGAGGAATCATTTGATTTGGCATCAAGTGTCTAGATCACAATTATGACCTACTCTACGCTCTCGTACTCCTTGCCATTCACAGTGACTAGAACCTTATGCCCCTTCCCAGCGACCCAATGCTTCTTCTTTCCCGCCTTTTCAACCTTCCTCATCGCCGAGTTGAGTTCCTCATCCAGCTCATCCACTTGCTTCTCGAATTTGAAATCCACGCAAAGCTTCTCATTGTCCTTTTTCGTTGTCGTCCACTGCACGTTGATCTTGAACCTCTCTTTGCGAATGACGCCAGCTGGGTATACACTCGCGAGAACAGCAGCGATGCGACCGAGATACATGCACCACCACTCTGTGCCATCGGGTAGCAGTTGCAGCATGCGGCGGTAGAAGTCTTGTTCTGTGGGGCTGATAGAAGAGTAGCCACCATAGCGCTCACACAGTAGGATGGCGAGGAGAGCTCGTTGTTCGTGGCTGATACCATGAGCAGCTGAAAAGATACCAGTCGTTGTACTTCTCAGAGCTGCTCCGCCGCGAAGATCCTTGACGTTGGCCATGTGTGCATACATGCCTTGCACAAAGGCTATGAGAAGGCTGTCATCGAAAATTGCACTATTTCCATCTGAATGCGGAGCCTGAACTGCCTCACGAAGAGTTGTAATGAGCTCTATGACTGATACTGGCGCGTATGCTTTGGTGACCGTGACCAGAGGGCTCTCTTTCCTGTACTTGGCATCCATCTCAGAGAAATGTATGCCTTCTCGAACACCGCCCTGGCAGAAGAAAACGTCAAGAATGCTAGGCAGTGCCTGTGCTAAACAGGTGACGAGGAAGGCAACCGCAGGAACCTGACTGGCTCGGCGTGCTGATACACGAAATATATCAGGGGTATCTTCCTTGAGCACCGCAGCTTCAACAGCTTGCGTATCATGAAACAGGTCCTTCGTTGTGCGAAAGCCGTTGATGATGGGAATTGGATACGGCTGGATCGCATGCTCCGACATCAACACGAAGCCCCAGCCTCGGAAGCCGCCTCCTGAGAGATAGAGTCGGAGGCCTTCAGGAGTTTTCGCGAGATCTAGAAGAGCTTCTGGTATTGCAATGTTGTTAACAGCAGCCCTCAGATCAGTAACAACTTCTCGTTCAAATGCTTTGTACTCTTTGTCCTCGACAGAGCCAGCAGCCTCCAGCCTCTTTGAAAGCGCTGCAGCACCGTAAGGTAGGCTTGCACTGCCCTTTTCGCTCATCTGAATGCTGCCGTTCTCGGTCACGATCCAGGTGATTTGCGTGCTACCTCCGCCAAGATCCATCATGAGTCCCTTGACGTTCTCATACGAGCTTGCAGCGCCCAAAGCACCAATTCGACCCTCCGTCTCTTTTGGTAAAAGTTCGACAGTCCATCCTGTGGCGTCTTTAATTTGTTCCTGGAAGTCGGCCGAGTTCGCTGCTTTTCGTGTGGCTTCCGTGGCTACAATGCGGATTTGCTGCTCAGGCACGCTAAAATCTTCACACGTTGACTTGAATCGCAGGAGAGACTTGATGACTTGCTTGATCGTAGCGCTGGGTATGGGAATGATGTTGCCTGGTAAGCACGGTACAATTAGTACAATGTCATCAAGGGACATCCAAAACATAAATTGTAGGTTCCACGCTGTGCATGTAAAAGTACGCACCAGCTTCGTACTGCGCATCATACAGCGATATAGCTGCACGATCGAGATACACTGTTGGCAAGATACGCTGTGTCGCCGGCGTCAAGTCCGTTACTGAGAACCGTATGCCATTGCTTCCCATGTCCACCAGTCCATGGTAATACTTCGACCTCTCCATGTCTGGTATGCCGCAGCTTCTCCGGGTTGGTGACGCAAGCGGATGATCGGTACGAGCCGCAGAGTAGCAAATGGCGTGCTATGCAGGTCTGGCAGACCCTGGACCGACCTGGTGCCTTGGCCGAGTTTCTATTACCCCCGACTAATTCTTTCTTGGATCCTTCTAGCGTCGGTGCATGCAGCCCTGCAAACTATTACCCCCAGGTTTCGGAACTGCTTGCGTGTCTGTGTTTCTCTTACCCCTCGATAATGCACGGTCAGCAGCTCGTGATGTGCAAATTGTTGCTCGTGACAAACTGTTACTCCGTATGACGTTTGGTGTAGGGTTGAGATTTCTGGCGCTAGCGGAGGGGAAGGAACCAATCAGCCGAAAGCAAGTGCATGCTGGAGTGAGCTCGGATTGTGGAACATGGCTGCAGGCATCGCAGAATTTTCTGTCCTGAGTCTGGTCTTTGTAGTGCTTTGAGAATGACCATAGTTCGGTCTGTATTGTTTGTAGCTACTCCCCAGCTTCGATGTTCAGACGGGGCGTGCGGGACGAAGCATGCGATAGCACTCGACCAGAAAGCGACGCTCGAAGAATAACACGTGTAGCACGAAGATTCCTCCAACTGCGCCCATGCTGACAAGCTCGCCCAAGACACCAAACCTCCTGAGGAAGCCGATACCAGGTTGCATCTGCATCAATGTTGGAACGACGATAGCAGGCGCGAGCGACATAATAGAAGGCATCAGCTCTGCTAACTTGAACTTCGATCCCCTTTGACCGAAGAACTTCTTGATGAACCACGTATTCCAAACAATGCGCAATCCCATATTGACGGTATTAGCAAGCACAACTCCACTCCCCCCAAGCTCGAGTTGCCCAATGAAGAACCATGCGCTGCCCGAGAATATAGCAAAGAAGATGCCCATGGCAACCGATTGTGCGTAAAGTTCCTTGCTGGTAGCTACAGCAGCTACAAAGGCTTCTGTCACTCCGTTGATTGCTAGGAAGGGAATGTAGTAGCAGTACGTCGAAAGGACCTTGGCGGCGGAAGTTGCAGACCATTGTTTACCTGCAACAATTCCAAGTAGGAGAGGCGCAAGTGTCGGTCCCACAACCACAGCAAACAAGGAGATGATGCTGTACAAGCGGAGAATAGTTGCTAGGACCCTTGAAGCTTGTGCTAGGTTTTGCTTCTGTTCTTCGTTCCTGGGAGAGTCTTGCTCCTTGGATGTTTCCGGTACCGTTTCGTTATCTGCACATAGCTTCGCAAACATGTTGCGACTGCTCTCCTCAATGGGCTGGAAAAGCATGCGCGCAATGAGGCCTCCATAGTTGGATGCAAGAGCATATGCGCCCTGGTCCGCGAGCGTGGCCAGCGATGTGATGAGAATCGAATCTCCTTGTGTCAAGATGTATTTCAGGGTGGACTGGAGTGTAAGAGACCCAGTAAGTCGCAGAAGGGGAGTCGAGAAGTAGTTGAGTACTGTGGGGTGGTCTCTAGTGGATGGTACTCTCTCTGGAAAGAGCGAAAAAGCGTTCGCCTTCGAAACCGGCCATGTCTTGTACGAGTATACCACAAGTAGTGACAAGGCATATGCCAGTTGGCCAATGGCGAATGATAAAACACCAATGTCAAGCCCAGCTCGACTGGCGACTATAGCGGAGCCACATGTTCCGAAACAGCGAAGAAGCGTTGCTGTGCTCTCAGCCGACGCCCGAATCTTGTAAAGCAACTTCTGTTGCACCACTGAGAATGCCGGTTCGGACAGAAGCTCAAGAAATGTGGCTAGACAATACACAACCAACGCGTCCACGAAGTAAGGAACAGCAGGTGTGTCTGACCGGAGCCAGAAGAGTGCCAGCAAGTATGCCAATGGCGTACCAAAGAACACAGCCAGATAGGAAAGATTGACGATGGCCTGTGTCCCATGCGCCTGTCTTTGCAAAGTCACCCGCAAGCTCTCCCGTGCAAAATACAGCACCGAGATCGAGAACAACTCGAGCTGAGCAGACACCCCAAGAAGCTCAGGCGACAAGAACCTCAACAGAACCTGATTGACCGCAAACGTGAGCGCCCTGGACGCGACCTGCAGGAGAATGAGAAAGGTGGCCCCCTTCGCGGAAGCGGCAAGAATCGCATCTGACATGGCTTTCGAGGAACAACGGTGAACAAGGTTTGGACGGTTTCAGGCAGTCATGGTGATTGGGTCTTCGGATGTTGATGCAAGTGAGGCGGAGAGTCGTGGTTGGAGGTTGAAGAGACGGTGACCCGGAATGGTTAGTGCATTTCCTCGCGTGAGGTTGTCGCGTCATCCCCCAGCACCGAGCTCCCAAGCCTTCGTGTTTACCTGACTCTCGAGGGCACACAGGACACGTAAAATGGCCCTGCCTTCGCTCTTTGTCGTGCGAGCATGTGAAGATGGTTGTCGTCGATCCGAAGTACGTGGCTAGGACAGAGAGACTGCTCATTCGGCCTCTGAATCTGGATGATGCGGAAGATGTTGTCTTGATGCGCAAGAATCCCGAGGTGATGAAGCACACGTAAGCAGTCGAACAGCATACTGAGGATTGTACTGACAAACTTGTAGACCTCTATTACCCTCTGATGACCTTGAGAAGACGAAAGAATGGATCCAAGGTACGCAATTCCTGATCATCCTGCATAACTCAAGCTCACATCTACACAAGGTTGTCATGACCGCGATAACAACTGGAACTTCGCAGTCGAGCTCCTCAATTCTACCTCCTCGCCACGCGTAATCGGCCTTATGGGCGCTGTACGAGCCCCCGAGATAGGCTACTTGTTCAATGCCGACTACTGGGGCAAAGGCTATGCTACCGAAGCTATTCGCGCGTTTATGCCACTTTTCTTCGAGCACTATTCCGGCGACGAGAGCGCACGATACGAATACGCAGAGGCGCTCACAGACCCAGAACTAGTCAGCAGTCAGAATGTGTTAGTAAAGGTCGGCTTCAAGTTACACGATAAGAGAGAGAAGGACTTTGAGAATCCGATATTGGGATTAAGGGATACATTGGTATATAGGATGTTTCGATCGGAGACCAGACAGCTGGCACATCGTCCTTGAGTGGAGCTTAACTAGAAAAGTAGGTGAATACTATGTCACTTCTACATTACTTCATCTGTACTCCTCAGCCCAAACCGCTCCGTAATACGACAGTTCCCTGCACTCCCTGGCTCAAACGATATGCCCCTGCGCTTGCGACACCTCCACATGTCGCTGTCGCTCGAGGATCCTGACCCCGGCGCATCCATTCCGGAAAAGATTTGTTGGAGGAGCGAGTATTCGTCGAGGCTTGGGCCGGAGTCCTCGCGCTGTGTGATATACCTGTGTGGTGTTGCGTGGGCGGAGGTGGAGCAGGCGTTCTGTGACGAAGCACGGCTTGGCTTGAAGGTGAAGTAATCCGTCGGCAATGTGGTGTGGCTGTATGATGTGTTTGCTGGGGAGCTGGGGAGTAAAGGGCTAGACAGAGTATTTTTGCTTTGTAGCCCAAGTGTACTTTCACCAGGATACCCGTTTTCCTCGACTATGTCGACCATTTCATGTGTCCCTACTGGAGTCGATATACTCATCTGCTTTTGGCTCGCAGCTGGTGTCACTGATGTTCGGCGTATCTCTGGTATTTCAAAGGCGTAGTCCAGTGGGCTTCCTATTGAAGGGTTGGAGCTGGGGCGCCGAGCAAAATCAGAATATGTGATGGGATCAACCTCGTCTACTGTGATGCGTGGTGCAGATTGTGTGCGGCGGAGACGGAAAGCGGAGGGTATGCGCCTGAAGGCTTGCGTGGCAATACTCTGAAGCGGCTTATGTCGAGTGCAAGACTTGGACAGACTGGTTTGCGAGCCTAAGTTGCTGGCCTGCCTCCTCCTTTTCAATGTAGGCCAATGGGCGAAGAGTGTACTGTGCTTCCTTTTTGGACTTTTGAGACTCAAAGGTTGACACAGTAACTTCGAGAGAAAGCCACGCTCGGACGGAGAGCTAGACTCCGATGTGGAGGATGAGGCTTCGCGAGTGTGGCGTGACACTGGAGATACAGAGCCGTCCATCCATCTGCTTGCTGCAAAGGAAGCAATATGGCTGTGATCGCGCTTGAGACGCCTTCGCGCACTCACAGCCTCCGCGAGAGAGTCTTCTAGCGTGAGACCGGAGCACAACCCTGACCAAGAGGCAGCCTCGGACGATGCTCGAGCATGGTGCCCAGCTGCGGGCTCAAATCGATGCTGCGAATGTAGACGCAGCGCTGTGACGGGCATCACCTCGGCTCTCTGCTGGAACAGTGAGAGATGACTGGCACTGGAGGCCGGTAGAAGGGTATAGCAGGATGCTAGTAGCTGTACTGCGATAGCACAGAGGAGGAGGTCGAAAGTTTCGGTGCGAATTGACGGTTCGGATGTGTGGACACAGGTCTCGTTGAGTTGCGCAAGGAGCTGGCTGATAGTAAGGGGAATCTGCTTGAGGTCAGATATGTGAGTCTCCAGTCACTACAAGTGGTCTTCCTCACCTTTGGTAATAGCTTGTTCCTAGGGCACCAGAACTCGTCACATTGGCCTGTATGTAAGAAGTCCGCAACCTCTGCCACGATCATGGCCTCTACCTCCATCATACAAAGCTTGTATCCTGGTTCCTCTAATAAGTGCCCTCGTTTGAGACGTGAAGCATTGAGAATATCGTGATGATTGCCAAACAACCGGTGTGCGTAAGGTGAGTAAGTCTCACGAACACCTTCGGTGCTCAACATGTTTTCTCGTGTGAAGTAGGAGTGGCGCCGTGCGAACGGGAAGTTGCATGCGACAGTCCGCCGAATATACCGCACGCATGTGGGTTAAAGATATTTCATAGGAACGAGGCGAGGATTGATGCACAAGGGTAGGGAGAATTTGAGTGAGAAGAGCAGAGTCGCGTTGTTCCCAGTTATGAAATGAGCACGTTTTGGCGATCCGACAACCACGTGGAAGTTTCATGTCGCGTTTTGGAAGGCGCGTGAGGCTCCTTGTCTTCCTTCTTCACCTCATCCTCATCTCCTCGCGCCCCGCCCACCTCGAGCTCTGAGCATTAGCATTTCCACACCTCCTTCGGTTTCTTCAGCCTTCTCACGCTCTGTCTTCAGATCGAGCGTCACCTCTTTCTTCATGTGCCACCCATAGAGACATCGCCGTTGGCTTGCACCTGCTCCTCATTTTCTGTCCGTGGCGGCAGCTCAACGTATTCAGACACCAACCGGCCACTCGATGCCTGGTTTACGACCAAACGAGACGACTCTCCTCGCCGAGCCTTCGCCTCATTCAGCCTGGCAAGAAAGCTCGTCGGCCCAGCCTGTGGGATAGTCGAGGTAGGTGGTGAATTTGCAAGCGCAACCGGTGCCGTTTCGATCATCTGTACATCGACCACACCAGCGCCCACATCAGGCTGCACATCGCCCTCGCCGTTGATGACGTCGTCCAGAGGCCGTAGTCTTCCTACTCTTGCGACCAGTTTGGCTGTGCCCAAGGCCAGTAGATCCACGGACGGAAGTGAGCGCAGAGGCTGTTGCAGGTTGTCAGATCCTGTATCAGGTTTTGTGAAGATCATGTCAGTTCCGATAGTCGAGGTCCATTGGCAGCTGAGCAGTCGGCCATTAGACATGATCAGCGGGTTGGATGTGTGCAGCCCCGAGATCTGCACTTCACCCATGGTCGGCGGCGTCTCTTGCGCATCGTTATCGTCGGGCGTAGTAGTTGGAATCTCTGGCAGTTGACCTCGAGTCGCATTAAGCGCACGCAGCCTACTCTTCAGCATAGTCGGATGGCCTAGTTTGCGTTCTAGGTTCATCGGGACTTGAGCACTCGGGACGTTGGACAGGTCGATTGGGATATAAAAGTCCTCGGTCTCGGTTTCGTCATACTCGTACTCCCATTCGTCGTCTTCGTCCATGTTGCCACTACTTCGACGATTCTTCGGGGTTTCGGACGTTCTGAGCGCGGAAGAGTTGTCGCATGTGGTGGTCAAAGACTTGCAGCGTTGAGGCGAAAGTTTCAGTTTAGTGTGATAGGTGGGGAACAGAGGTCCACGTACAGTTGGTAGCCTTGGGCGCCTTTACCGAAGATGCAACTGGCGCCCAACGACCCCTCAGCTGCTACGAATTAGCCCTCAATCGCCCCCAAGATTACCTTCTATATATTCCAAATAAAACCTCATCTGTCAATCAATACCACACGATCCCAAGCACGGCTCAACCGTCGCATACCTCCGCTTGGTGTAGTTGGTGTACGTTGAAAAGTCTCATCTTTAAGTTTACGACAGTCACTAATTCTCATTAGTTATCACGTTCGACTGTAATATTCTTTGTAATCGAAAGGTCCCTAGTTCGATTCTGGGAGCGGAGACAACTTTTTTGCTGTCGTTGCGACGTTGCTGTAGTCCTGGCCGCCATGTAGTGATGCTGCGTGGTGGAACTTTTTTGGTGTCCTCAGCGATCGTCGACTGAGGAAGGTAATATCTGCAGACAGCCACACAACATCAACCAGCTCATTTGAATAGTGTGAACGATAGGCACGCCATCTGCATTGAATGTCACACAGTATTGTGTTCGTATCAAACCGTTCTGCTGTGAATCTCCTCGCTGCGACTACGCATCGCACCCAACCTAGAGAGCATGCACATGCCAACCCGAATCAAGTCTCGACTTTCCGGTACCATCAACAAGTGGGTATTGTGTATCTATCCATAGTATCTATCAATAGTGTGGAGCCAAGTATACGTGGAGAGCCGCATCTTAGATCCCCGGACTCGGGCCCTGTAATCCCGCGGCGCGACGTGTGCCCAGCCCTGCAGCTTCCGCGACGTGCATCCCCGCCACGCGCGTCCATGTCAGACAGACACCTCTCAGCTTCACTGCTGTCGCGTTGATTGAGCTTTTTTTTGAGTGTCGCATTGTCGCATTGTCTCATTGATCTTCTCCCACGACTGACAGGGTCATTCAACAACTCCGCCAGTAAGTCCGACTCCGCTATCGCCCTGTGTATACACCCACTTCATGTCATCATCACACCCTCCGGCACTTCCGCGCTTTGCCCACTCTTCTTGGAGCTTCGAGCCTCCTATTCGCTCTGGGGATATGTTGCTTCAAGATTTTGAGTTTGCTATGCCACCAGCCTTCCGGGCGCTTCCTAAGGCTGTTGTCAGAGGGCGGACAAGCTGCATGTCCGGAGCTTAGCATTGAGCTGTCTTGCCTTGGATTTTGTCAGCGTCGGCACTGTCGGCTTCTAAGTGTTTTGTCGATGCACAACTGGCTATCTATGATTCCTTTTAGAGTAATTACCCAAATGCTAACCAGTTAGTGGCTATTGCGCCCTACTTCCAGCATGGCGGGCAGGTCCCGCTCCGAGAGTACCTGCCGTCATCGTTTCCGGCGTCCTCCATATCACCAGTAGATTTTCCTGCATACCCGTCCGTAGCAGTATACTCCCCAGAATCCCCCACTGGAACACCAGATGTTGCGCCGGTCGCTTCCCCCGAACACATTTTACCTACCATCGATATCCCTATAGACCATTCTTCGCATGATCATCCCTCCGGGCAAGCTCCCACCTCTATCGCTGGTGTTGAGGGACCGTCAAACGCAGCGGATACACAGATGAGGGGCAAGAAACCTGCCATCGCTGCTGCGGGCACCTTCTTTGGCCTCTTCTCGTTCTCTCAAATATATCAGAACGTACTGTTCGAGCGCGTCACGCCGTGGTCCGAACGTCAGGAAGACAGAGCCTGGGTTGGATCGTCGAAGTCGTGGGTGGAACGCAAAACATGCAATTGGTTCGGGCTCTGCGGGCTGAGCCATTTGAACAAGGCGGAATGGACAAGCAAGGTCAAGAGTCAGGTGCAGACCCAAGGTGACAAGGTCAACCTCACCGAGTTTTGGCAAGATGCTCAAGCGCCACCGGACGATTGGCCTTCAGAGGAGCGCGAAGTACCACAATATGTTCTGGACTATGCGCCGCTCATTCATCTCTACTCTGGAGAGCAATATTGGCCAGGTGACATTGCGGAACATCTGATACATACCACGCCGCACCTCAACTACACTCCTCTACAAGCAAGCAACGACCACCCAAATCTCAGTAACTTGAACGATCTCAACAGGTGGGGTCGCTTCGTGTACCTACAGAGCGATGACAATGTTGAGGATCGGCCAGATTGGCTAGGAGGGGAAACGAACATACCCGTTGTACCCGATGACGGCAAGGATGACGAGCTTGAAGAGCATGATCGTGGGAACGGGCACTACGAGGAAGACCGTAACGCTGAAAAGGGTGACTGGTTCCACGCAGGCATTGGCGATACTGAGGATAGAGGTGGCATACGGACGGTAACATCGGCTGGCCTTCCAGTGCCAACCAAGACGCCCGAAGGCGACGAGCTTGTGGATAAGGAGCCACCGTGGCAGCAGGAGCTTCGAATTCGCAATCGGCGTCGGCAGTTGATGGGCAAGAAGGTCGTCGGTGGTCGAAGCGATGCGCCTGCAGTGCTCGTCGTTGTGCCCAAAGGCGATGGAGTGATAGATGCGTTCTGGTTCTTCTTCTACTCGTACAACCTCGGCAACGCAGTATTCAACATTCGATTCGGTAACCACGTCGGCGACTGGGAGCATACTGTTGTCCGCTTCCAACACGGCGAGCCCAAAGCAGTGTTCTTCAGTGAGCACAGCTTTGGCGAGGCATACACGTACGAGGCCATTGAGAAGATTGGCAAGAGGGTAAGTTCTTCCACACCTCATTTTCGATCATTACTGACCGTCCTAGCCCATCGGCTTCTCCGCCACCGGCACACACGCCATGTACGCCACCGAAGGTCTCCACCCCTACGTCCTCCCAGGCGGCATTCTCCACGACGTCACCGACCGCGGCCCCCTCTGGGACCCCGTCAAGAACCTCTATTCCTTCACATACGACTACCAAACGGACAAGCTCCTCACCTCAAACCTCACGCCCATCGCACCAACCGGCTGGTTCTACTTCGCGGGCCACTGGGGCGATAAGTTCTACCAACTCAGCGACCCCCGACAGTACCGCTTCCTCGGGCAGTACCACTACGTCAACGGGCCCCTTGGTCCGCGCTTCAAGAACCTCGGACGCCAGGAGATCTGCCAGGGTAACGGCGAGTGTGTCCTCAAGAAGTGGATTGGCGATAAGCGGGGCGATCTGACGAAGCGATTTGTTGGTGTTGGAGAGGGCGAGGAGATGAGCGATGATGATGCGCGGCGTGTTTTTGGCGCGGAATATGACTCTGCTTCTTGAGCTTGCGGAACCGCATTAGAGGCAGCTTGATATGTACATTGATTGGACGTCTTGCAGGCGCATGGAGTTTGGATTCTGTTTAGTATCTCGCGCGTCGCACGGCGTTCTCTCGGGCTTTGAGATTGTATGTTGTTTGTTTCATTCGTTTGAGCGTCGCGTTATGTACTCTAGCTGCGGCTTGTCCCTTTTGAGATACCTATGTAGCACTTATCAACTGTTTCTGCTTGTTCGCGCCCGAGTCGCTGCCGGTGTGAGATGCGAAATATCGCCGTGAGGTTTTTGGTGATGATCTGGTGTAGCATGCGAGACATCGCCGTGGAGCTTTTTGCAGATGGATTGAGGTGATGCGCGACATGGTTTGGTGTTGTGGCAAGTTAGGCGGCCGATAAGCGCCGTTTTGGTGTACATCGGCAAGGCCACTGCTACTATATCCTCCAAAGAAGATATCGAGTCTACCTAGAGCTTAATATACGCCTGTATAGACTTGCAGTCTCTCTAATAATTATAGACACATGATTTAGATAGTGTTAAAAAGACCAGCGCGATACCTGTTCCTGTTTCTCGACTACTTCCCAGTTGACATAAGCTTGACGTCGACGCCACCCAACTTATTGCCCGGAATAACTCGCGTGCAGGATGATGCGTCTCCAGTCGGTCACTCGGCAGCAATGATAGACATCCCTTAGCCTGCCTCGCCTTGCATCTGCAGGCGAGGTGCATGACTGTATCTTGGTACGAGGTGCAGTGCAGACACGTTGATCCGATTGATTGATTGAGCATACCTGAGGTCCAGACACGATAACAAAACTGCAGCAGGTTTTGCAAGAAGGACCTATGTCGGGGCGAGGAGTCAGAAGTGAGAAGACAAGGAAGAGGAATTGTGGGCATCTCATCATTACTCAGGAGAATCACGCCGGTGGTGGTGCAATCGATTAGTCTGCCCTACGGCTGACCGTCGCGGGGGTCAGGGATGGGTTTATCTTATCAGGACGCTGCGCCCAAGTGCATGCAGCTCCCTTTGTACAACACACTTCTCAACACGTCTACATTTCCCTGCCTGATTTTGTTTCTCTCATCGTCACTCGTCTTCCACTTCCTTTATTCGCTCAAGCATTTGCGGCGCGTGTTGCCATCCATTGATAAATTGCGCAACCTTTGTTTTCCCGGGAATCGCGCCTGATCACCCGCCAACTTGAAACGGGCAGCTGAATCCGCTTAGCGCGACTTGCCAGTCGTGACATCGTTGGTGTATCCCCGCCCACCATTCACCGCTAGAGGACTACACCGTCGCGACGAGGCACGGGGCCGACGAGACGATAATCTACCTCGTCTTCCTCGTTGTTTTTGATTTCTATCACGACGTTTTGCAACTCCCTTATCCCTCATCATACATACCGACCTTATATCTGTAGAGGCCCACGTGCCTTGCATCTAGAACGAACGTGTCACCGTAATCGCCACGGCGCTACAGTTGACATACCCCCGGAATACATCTCGTCATGGCTTTCCGACAGCAGCAACGCCCTCAAAGTTCGCGACAGATCTCATTCCATGCGCCAGAGCCTGTAGCTGAATTAGCCACCACTTCAACACAGCTCAAGCGACCTTTAGATCAGTCCGAAGAATGGATCCTCTTCTCTCCCACCGCACCTTCCACGACCGCCCGCACACAGACGACCTCAACCGAACGAACACCACGGACAGCTGGCCTGTCACGGTTCAGCGAGTTTGGATCTCTTGATACGGCAGCTCAGTCAGAACAAGATGAGGATGCTGGCACATTTTTTGGTACCGAGGAAGAGCTGGACAGTTTAGACGAGGGGTTACATGCCTTCCACGAGCCATCTGAATATGGCGTGCCCACGAGCAGGTTACAACAAAGTGGCGAGACGGTGCTACCAACCCACGATGGGTTGGGCGAGTTCCAACCAGACGCAACAATACAAGAGCACATGTGGCAGTTCGAGCGACCCCGACGGCGTACCGTACGGCGACGATCAAGTGTTCAGCGTCACTTTACTATACTAGATGAAGCAGACGAGCTCAATCAGGAGCAAGATCGGCGGCAGCGCATCGAGAAATGGCGGTTAGACCAGAGCAAGGCGCTACTGGAAGAAATAGAGAAGGAGACAAGGCGAAGACGACGGATGAGCATGGTCAGTGCTGCGCGCAGTCGGACGGACAGCATGAAGCAAGAAACTAGACCTGCAGTCTCACGAGTTGCACCATCAGTCACTGATGCACAGAGCGATTCGTCGGAAGAAGGCGCGGAAAATATGTCTTTCTGGCAACGCATAACAAGAAGAGTCATCCGTGACCTCATCGGACTGGATGAAGACACGCTATCCGTCATCTTTGGAGAATCACTTCCAGAAGACGCGAACACGCCCAAGCCAGGATTACCGATTGAGTTTTCGGCGGACAAGGCCCTTCAGGAAGCAGGCATCGATACCTCCACTTTTTCCGAGGACGGATGGCAGACCCGACTGCTCGAACGAGTCGCGCAGGAGCTCGGAACACTTGTACACCAGCTGTCTGAGCACCCGGGTGCTTTCTCCACGTATCAACGCACCCAAGGGATTCCAGACTACGCAGGGTTGACATCGGTCCGATCGAACACGGCTCCAGCGACCGACCTATCAGCCTCACGTCCCATGAGTTCGCAACCAACCACCGACTCACCTTCCTCCGCCCACTTCGCCCCTACCTTCCCCGCCCAACAGACGTCACACACATACAACGAAGCATCACTCTGGGGCATCGAAGAAGAACCAGCCGAAGTCGACCCACTAGACTCTTTCCGCACGCCCCCTGCTCCCACGGCCAACATCGCAGAAGATCTCGTCCGCGAACGCGCATATTGGGAGCGCGACCTCGACGTCAAAATGATCTTCAATTTCCTCGTTAAGCGCTTCACTTCCTCACGCTCCGCTATCCCCGCTCTACCGCGCAGATCCTCTTCCTCCCCCGTAGCAGCAGCAGAAGAAGACGTCTCATCCGCCCGCCGTGCAGCTATTATCCGCCAACACCACCCTTTGGTCAATCGGACGACCGATGCCGCGCTCCCGACGTCGTCCGCATCGAACATTAGGGAGGCCAAGCGCAAGGACGTTACATATCGCAGCTATTATAGCCCACAGGCGAGTCGGAAGCTACGCAGTAATTCTAGCTGCGCGAGTCAGAGCACGAAGAAGAGTAAGCGTAGTGGCAGCTCGACGCGGAATTATTGGGATCTTGGGGGGAGTGTGGGGAGTGTGGCCGGGGAGGTGTAGATACTGGTTCTTAGTGTTTTGATAGGAGATGATGATTAGATGATTTGGTGGGAAAGATGGGAACGATTTCACGATATCTCTTGGGCTTAGATCGCATAAGAATTGGGGGTGCATTAGCGTGTGGATTTTTTTTCTTTTCTTGCGTGGTCCGTGGGGAGCGTTTGGCATTATACCTGGGGAGCTTTAGTTGTATAATATGTAAATCTTCTCTGTCCCATGAATATATATGATAATATCGCAGTCCGGTGGTTTTTTCGTAACTTGATTCTCCTCGAGCTCTTATCGACGAGTAGACATGCCCTGAGGCGTATTGATAATCGCTGTGGCGCTTCACCGGTGGGCTTCGCATTCAGCCTTGGAAGGTTATAGCCTACTACTTCTTTTCGCATGTCCTCATTCTTCACGAACACCGCAACTCCATACCCAGCCGCACGATGGCCACTCCTCTTGCGTGCCCGGTGTGCTCCTGTCCTTCTGATAGAGATAGTGCGTTGTCTACTACGGCGAATGTTATTTCTATACTTACGTTCGCATACCTCGTTTTCCTGGGGACGTCGTATTCTCTTGCGACGAGGTGGGGTGCGAGGGCAAACCTGCTTGAACTCCAAGCTCAACTTACTGGGATGCGCGAAACACACCTGCGTTGAAAGAAGATTCTGGGTTCTTGTCAAACCTTAGTCACGACTGGCCTCGCGTTGGCCATACAGCATCCGAAGAACTAGACTCCATTCAAGGAAACATAGATGAGCTGCAGTTAGAAGTGGAAAAGCTACCTCTGAAAGCCGAAGGGAGCGGAGAGAAATGGTTCTTTGTGTGGCGTCACTTCAACGGGATGATGAAGAAGAGACGATGGATGAAACAAGTCATGCTGATCTCGTTTGATCTGGCCATGTTTCGCATTTATCTGTGCGTCACCTATGAAAACGCCAATTCCTAGTTGAAGCCGAGTGCTAACGTGAGTAGAGACTCGGAACTTCGACGACGGCCACCGAGAGCTGCAGAGAGGACTACCTCGGAGGAAGATCAACAGGCTCCAGCAAGACACTCATCTGATCTGGAATCTGGGTTAGCACAACGTAGTTCGCAAGAACAGACCGAGGACCAGATCGCTCCAGTTGAGAAATCACCTCCGACTCGTCCCTTGCACCAAACCTCATCTAGCCACGAACAGCTAAGCTATGTTTCTGTCAAGGAAGACAAGAACGAAATTGCTAGCGATTCAGATCCAACCGAAGTATGAGATGGAACCAAGGATGATTGATGCACTTTTCAACATCCCTGGGAGCGCCAGTGACTGACACCTAGTGTCGGAACGCCAACCCTACCTCGACACTGATCTCAACATTCAACACCCGTGCGCACACTCTCGTACTCAAGTCGAATTTCTCACGTCGCTTAGAGGCAACGACAATAACGTTTTGCGTATGCGCGCAGGTCATGGATGTGGACTGTCACAAACTATCACCCTTACTGAAGATGGTTGACAAGCTCATCCAATGCGTTCAAAGTCAGATGTAGTGCTGGTGTGAATGAAAATTTTGTTATTTCCCGAGGCCTTGTTACAGTAAACACGTCAAACCTATAAAATATCGCACAATAGCCCGAATGTAGGCGCTAATGAGTTTGGTCTAGGCTACCATGAGTGAGCAAACGATCTGTTCGTGTAGTGAGCGTTGTGACAAGGGTTTTTTGTGGGACTTCCGAGGGAATGCACGAGCCTTTTCATATTTGTTTGCTTGTTCTTGTCCCTGCCTTCTTATCTTGCATAGCTGCCTGGGCGACTTCTCACACACTTCACCCTTTCTCGGTATCAACTCTCCAGAGACGTTCAACGATACATTCCCCCAGCAAATTCTGGTAGGAGCACAACCATCGACATGGAAAGTGGAGGCAGCATGCTACCGAAGCTAGACGAGTACCGAAGCCGTCTCACCAACCGGAAAGTTCATCTAGATGAGGTGGAAGGCGAGATCTGCGCTATCTGCCAGAAAGGCTTTGAGGCTGTCGTAGAGCCTGTCCAAGAACAACCGGACGATGCAGCGCACAACAACACCCCTCCCAACAAGCTCAAGGTGTTGAAAAAAGTCCAGCAGACAGCCAATGTCCGAGTGACGCGTTCGAAGCGCAAAGAGACTGAAGAACAGGCCGCGCTCACACGACAGAAGAGCAGGAAGCTCAAGAAGAGGGCATCCAGGATGATCGAGAAGAAGGGTAATGTTTGCCCGACGAGCGTTGAGGAAGTCGAGCGGAATCGGAGGGCTAGGAGCACTGCCGACTGGAGAGATAATCCTGAGGTGGACAGTGATATCCTCAGCATCTCTCCTTGTGCGCACCTCTTCCATGTGGATTGTATCTCAACTTGGTTGAACGGTGTAACGCAGGACCGCAATCTATGCCCGACGTGCAAGACTCCCCTCTGCCGCCTTTCTGTCTTGGAACCCTTTCACGAAGCTCAGTGTGTGGCGGAGACGTGGGATATACCCAAGACTGCCAAAAATATCGAGGCACTCATTAAGCTCTTGACCGCCACCGATGAGATGTTCGGCGTGGAGTACCAGAAAACCGGCGATAACCCTGACTACGCGCATATTTCGCGCGCCGTTCGCGACAAAGGGCAAGGTACGTGTCCAAATATCAAACTTCTTATCAGACACACAAGTGGCGGTATCCACTGGATTGATGTCATCGCCGCCCAACGCGTTCACGAGCGCCTTGTCGACACGAATGTGCTGGAGACATGGTCGGGTCAGCAGTTCCTTGGCCTGTATTCGAAGATGATGGACATGTATGGTCAGTTGTATGGCAAGCCAACTCTACTGGACCCAGCACAAGAGCACGGCAAGGAGAACACTCTCCAGCATGCCTCAAGTAATCCAGACTTCACAAGCCCACGCGCACACTTCGAGTACAGCCAAACAGCAATACTCGATCGAATCGATCCCTCCTCAAGTTGGTCCGCATTCCGGGCGAATTCTCCTACCCCAGAGGCGAACTATCCCAAACCACATGAAGGTGGTAACTCACCCGCGATCGCAAACAACGCCGAGATACCCGATTTACACGACGGAAACAGCAGCGCCACTCTCGTAAACAGCACAGTCTCCAACACCCCCGCCGTATCCTTCGGAGCTCGACTACGAGCCCTAGCGCGACAGCCGTTTCACCAACGCGCACCAGCGCCAGCAAGAAGCACGGATACCGTGTGGCCTGAAGCTCCCGCGCGCGAGCAGCATACCCGTCGAGCTGGCTTTGCAGAGTACTTCGAAGTTGCAAACGACGACACGTCCGATTTCGAAGATGCAAACAACGACATGTTCGATTTCCAAGCCAGTGATGGAAGCACCACTGTGCCGAATACGCCGCTGCACAACCAGGATGAAGGGTTGATCGGAGTGGCGTCCAATTTTGTAGAGTATCAACACGTTTCAGGGCGATCTGCGTTTGCGGCCATGCCGCCGAGTGTATCGAAACTGCCGGCGCTTACGTGGAATAACTTTAGTTTCGAAAGTCGGGGAGTGATGTCGCCGGGCGGGGATGTGGATGGTACTGACGTTGAGCTTCGGGGTGAGGATATGGATGAGGAGATGGAATGAGACTCAGGTGCGGATTATGGTATGGTATAATGCAGGATGAGATGAGATGAGTGGAACTTGGCGAGTGATACTTGAAAGTACAGGTATATTGGTTGAGCACTACTATTGGCTTTAGTTTTATCATTGGAAGGAAGGATAGGAAACTTACATGACTCTGTTACTTATGCTGTGCAGTTCATATGTAAATGCACATATCTCCAACTCTCCCCAACTCCTACCTCTTACCTCGCTCCACTATCATAACCTAAACGTACTAGTCTTGTCCGCCGCTACTATATTCACTGCAACCTCAGCCTCAGCTCACGGACAAGTATCAACCCAACACGATCTTAACTTCCTCGACATCCAACTTCGTCCACAGTTCCAGCGGCACCGATCCAATTCCTCCACGGTACGCAACGTCTCCGTCATAAATAATCCGCATAACATCCACCGCTGGTTCCCCGTAGCCCCAGTTGGATCCTCTCCAGTTGAAAACCTTGTAACCCCGACACAAAGCTATCACAATGCATTCGTCGCCATACTTGATCTGCTGCACTTCGTTGCAGCATATATCCACAAACCCGACTTTCTCACCAGGAGCACTGAGCATCGATACTCTATCGCTGGATTTTTTGTATTTCTTGCCGAATATTAATTGCACGCGTGAGACTACGCCGTGGATTGACGTGTCCCATATGTTGAGGTCGGGTATGATCGGACCAGGGCTGGCGAAAGGCACGGGACGGCTGAACCTAATCATCGCATCGTTCAACGTGAGTTTCTTGTGCACAAACCCTCCCTGGAAAATTGCTTTGTTTGTCGTTTCACCAGACGATGGTTCCTCCGGCGGTATAAATGTCCAACCAGCGGGCAGCAGAGCTGTAGGATTTGGCTCGTATTTTCCCCAGGTATGGTACGAATCGTCAATCCCAACCATTTCACCTGTACTTGTATTCCGTTTCCACCAGCAAGACATTGGTTCATAATTCATGTGACTAATATTGTCATCCCACACTTCATAATCCTCCAGGATAGGGTTGGGTAGATGCGCCATGGACGATAAACTTTTGGCCCATCCCATGCAGGACCACGAAGGTAACCACGCCCGCCTTGTGGGCTCAGCATCGGTTCCGAACTCCCACAGCAGAGATAGCGTGAACATGTATTCTGGCATTGCATACAGAAAGCCGCCTGGAAAGCTTCTCGTCAGTGCCGTGGTGGTGGAGCTGAATGCGTCCATCACATCGCTCTCGAAAGTCAACATGCGATCCGAGAATTCTCTGTACAGAAGTCCATACTGGTAAGGGTCCGGCCAGCTCTTCAACTCGAACGAGTATCCTTCGGCGCTTGAATACGTTTCGTAATCGTAGTCGGCTTTGTCAAAATTCTCTTGGATGCAGGACTTTTCGCACTCCCAGTGAACGCGTCCATCGTGGAAAACCAAACACCGTCGCGCAAGAACCCTTTCCTGAAAAGTCCATCCACGTGTATGATACACGCTTCTCGACTCATAGATTTTCTCTCGTCCGCACTGTATGTCGTCAAACTGGAAGGTAATATTGCCCTCCCGCGGTCCTGAAGTGGCTCCAATCCCACGAATGCCATGATTATCATGTGAGCCTTCAGTAGCAACGAGTGCGAGGTAGCAGTGGGCGTATATAGAGGCCATCCACGATATGTTTTGTCTCTTGGAGCTTTCGTCGTCTTGTATGATACACAATCGATCTACCCAGAGGTAAGGTACATCTAATGAGTTGCACAGGATCATCGCATCCTTGATGGTTGCTGGCAATTTGTCGTAATGTTTCAAGAGCCCACCTTCTGCAGACAAGTCGGAGATGTTCGATTTGAGCGCTTCGAATGCCACCTTTGTCTTGCCCCACACATACGACAAGGCCGCATATCGTTCCTTCGTCTCGCAAAAGACGAGTCTCTTATTCTTGAGATCTATCAGAGTGATGCTAGTAGGGCATTGGAAGAATTGATTGGGATCAATGCTGTGGCACTGGCCGTGATGTTCCCGATCACACAGGGAAAGCCATCTCTTGATTTGACGAATATCAATGTTTCCATTGGCGGCCGGAGTTTCCACGTGATGTCCACCGATGACTGGTCCGTATGGCTGTGGGGGTATCAGGTAAAGACCGCTTCGTGGTTTTCCTCGACTTCCTTTGCCGCCACGCTGTACAAGGCGTCAGTAGATAGTTCACCCTAGTGTCTCCAAGTTCCATAGACTCAATGCGCGCATCCACAACTCACCCGGCGCCAAAGCGAGAATCTGTTGTCTTTTTCTTCTCCGAAGAATTCGAGTAAATCACCCGAGTGGGCCCTTAAGTTCTCGCTCTCGTGCCACACGGGATAATCAGGATCGCTAGCCTCGGGGAGGAAGCCGCCGCCATAGCCCCTCAGCTTCACCACTTTGGAAAACGATTGAACCAAGATGACACAGTGTGGACATTCGTGAGCATTGGCAAAATCTTTCCACAGGCCAACAGTCTTGTACGTCAGATACCCTACTTGTTGTTCCAATCGAATACACTCAGTCCATGCTCGAATATGATCAGCAATTTTGCGACAATTAGTACAAGGTATTGGTTCCGGGGCCGCGGCTTCCATTCGCATAAGGATATTGGTGGGCTACCTTGAATGATACGGAGTCAAGACGGATTGCGATGAAATAGCTGGAGAGGCGAAATGTAGCGAGATGAGGGGTTGAGGCGCAGCAAGCACCTGCAGCCGTAAGACATTCATGTTTGCTTGACTCTCCCCGGGCGTTAATCTCTAATGCTGCTGCGACGCCATGCAAGGCATGTAGGCAGGTGTACGAAGTAAGTGTGGTGGGTGAGCGAACCCTGGCCGTTTCTAAAATCGGTGCAAGCTTTCTAACCAGCTGAGTCAGCACTAGTCCAGCTACAACTACCACCACTCGCACGCATACCATCAAAACCGCAATACTTCATGGACCTTAGTCATCAGGTGCTCTCACGCAGAATTTGAGATGATCAATGCCTCAATCAGAATCCTTGAGAAGAGGAGACCTGATCCTAGCTGGTGACGTCCCATTCCCACCAACGACCTCGGGAGACTACTGAGGGCTCAGTATTCACAAGAATAATATCCGAGTCTCATACTACACAACCTGGTGATTTGTGACCCGATATAATTTTGCATCTTTTCTTGTTCGGTCGTCTTGGACACCCTCGTCCATTTCCCGTCAATTCCCTGTATACCCCAACTGACACTGCATCCCATCCATAGTACAATACGGCATCTGAATCGGCTCCGCCCCCACACCCAACAACACCAACCTCTCCCTCATCTCACTCAGCCTCGGACTCGCATCAATCTGGCTCCTATTCCTGCCCTCTGCGTCCTTAGGCCCACTCCACAGCACCTCCGCAACCGCAGAGCCACGCGGCCAGATCATACGATCGACGTTAACGGGATCGGTCTGCTCGTTCCACATGTGTGCTTCGCCGCCGATGACGAGGTGCTGGTTTTCGGCGGGCACGCCGGCGTAGGGGTCCACGGAGTAGGCGAGGCGCCAGTTGTGGAAGGGTGCGCAGTAGTCATAGTAGGGGTATTGTTGGGCGGAGATGGAGGGGTCTATGTCGAGCCATTGGCCTTTGCCGCAGTCGAGATACTGGAATCGCATCAGCTTCTATAGTATGTTTAGTGGCGGTGTAGA
This sequence comes from Ophiobolus disseminans, assembly GCA_010093685.1. Taxonomy (NCBI): domain Eukaryota; kingdom Fungi; phylum Ascomycota; class Dothideomycetes; order Pleosporales; family Phaeosphaeriaceae; genus Ophiobolus; species Ophiobolus disseminans. The sequence goes on along the minus strand of MU006236.1, from coordinate 507,059 downwards.
ATGTACCCAGTAGTTGTAGTTGCCGACCAGAGCCTTGTATCCTTTTTCTACGATGCTTGCTACGGCTTCATCGCTCTGCCAGCTTTGCACGATCACGTCGCTGCCCAATGTCACATTCCATTCTAACAGCATTTCTTCCCATACCACAGGCGTCAAACCAGCAGCTCGGACTCGGTCGTGATTTCTATCGACGAACTTCTGCATCAGGGGTTGCAGGACAGCTGAGTCGTTACTCTTGACTGTGTCATCTAGGTTGTAGGCATTCTTGTTCACCTCGTCGCCGCCGGTGTGGAAGTAACTCGAATACGGAGATATACGCGGTAAGAGGTCGTCGAAGAGAGTATCAAGGAAAGCATCCACGGCGCTAGAATTGAGCTTTAGGGTTCCACAAGGGGGTTCCGCGCAGTATGTATCCCAGTTGGGCTGTATGTTGAATGCCGCAATCAACTCAGGTTGTGAGTAGAAGATACTGGACGTATGACCGGGCATATCAAGCTCAGTGATCATTTCCACACCTTGGATCGCTGCATACCGTTGTATATGCTTGAGATCGCGAGGTGTGTAGACAAGATCGGGTCGGTATGCGCCTTTTGCTGCTAGCTCGGGAAGGGCGGGGATTTCGAGCGGCCAGGATTGAGAGTCTGTTACGTGGAGATGGAAACGGTTCATCTTGTTGTACGCTAAAGCATCAACTTGGCGCTTGATGTCAGCTACGGTAAACCAATTGCGCGAAACATCGAGATTAATTCCACGATGTTGGAACTTCGGCGCATCGTGAATCGTAACTGGAGCATATGGCGTGTACACATGCTTCTCATCCGAATGCTTGTAGAAGAGTTGAGTGAAGCTCGTAAGACCTCGTGCTATACCGACACTGGAGTTTGCAGAAATTGTGGCTTTGCCTCCTTCATCAAGCTTGAGAATGTACGACTCGTCAACCTCGCCTGCAAGTGGTTTCGCTACGTTGGACGGGTCTGCATGAAGCAGTCTAATATGGATTTCGGAAACGCCAGTGGTCTGATCTTGAGGAGATGGCTCGTCCCAATTCCTAGGGTGAAACTTCCAAGGATATAAATTCCACCTAAAGAGCGTTCTCCACGATGACTTTATGGCGTAGTCAATAATGTCGTGTCCTGAAACTCCTTCCTCAACGTCCCAATCATTCACATCGTCGAATGAAGATTCGGTGTATCGCTTCCTGAGCTTCAGAGTTTCCTGTGCGTTCGGGCCGGTGTTAGAGTTTGATGCGAATGTGAAAGGTTGCTGATCTGGGTGTTGATCTGCTACAGAGCCTACATTTCTTGCGCCAGCTTCATACCAGTAAAACTGTACATCCTTTTTGATAAACAAAACAACACTGCCATGCTCGTATGAAATAGGCTGAGGCCACAACGCCGAAACTAACGAGAGAAAATGAAGTATATGCAATGGTGATCTCATCTCCAACAAACAGGAAATTGAGGGGAACAAAATGATCAAAAGATGGCGAGAGGGGTATTATGCACTTTTGAACAAGTGGTACCCAACTGTCGGGATGTTACACGATGCGGTATCCTGGATCTGTACAGGGCGTACTGAAATGAGGGACAGCGCAAGGAATAGGCAAATTATGAGTCCATCGGCTTAATAAATCTACCCATGAATATGACTGGTTGGGTCATAGACTCGAAAATAGGCTCGTGTGGTGTTGTTGGCGCAGACGTGTGTGAAGTAGGAAGTCGCCCTGCCGAGAGCTCAAAAAGTGGGGTGGCGGGGCTGACGGGCTAGAGATTTATGGGCACCTGAGCATACTCGAACCATCATCGCTATGCGAGTGATTTTATCCACAAACTTACGATTGAGAAGATTAAAATATGCGTGTTTCATCCATCGACTGTAAGGGCAGGAGAGCGACTCTGAATGAAACGACCGGCCGCTGCTGGCAGGACCCGTGGCTGCGATAACAAGGTATCACGACTCGACGATCGCAATTCACCTGCATTTCATCCGACTTCATCCTGGACGCAAAGGATATGTCTCCCTTTGAGGCTGCTCCAAACCTCCACGATAGATTCGTACTTCAATGTCTTTGTCATTGGTCGGTCGCTCGGCTTCCAAGGATTCCGCAACTGCCTTGGATGTCACTCCCCGTCCGACGGTTCTCGACATCATCGATGACCTCCCCCGCTTTTCGAGTGCATTTTACTGACTCATATGGTACGCGAGCAGCTAGCTCATGCCACTTTGTCGAATGAAGATCGTGTTACGAGGGTCCATACCACATTTGTTAAGCCGAGGTGCAATGCGCACGCACATGAAGAGCATCATGGCTAAGCAGGAAAGATGCACAGCATCAAAATTACTGGGGTAGCTTGTACGACCTATCGGAAAGGTAGGATGGAAGTCTTGGACGATTCCCACGGTGTTGTGTGCGTTCCTGTTAGGCCAACTCTCGGGATCCTATGGAAGCCGAGTTGAATGTCAGTCACGCTCCATGTTTCGATTGTACTGGCGTCGCATGGCTGTCGCGTGGACGGCAGACTACATATACACTGCTGACCTTTGTCCATGGTTCAGGCTATCCCCAGCAGTTTGATCACCATGGTGGCACTCACCAACGTAAACATCCCCACGCCCTTCCTCATCCTCGGCGCGGTTGTGGTCTTTATTGGCTACAGAACCGCTCTCGGCCTTTATAACGATGCGCGCATCCGCAAATTGGGTGCTCGAGCGCCTATTCGAACATCATACTTGCCATTCGGCTTCGATCTGGCATACGAGGTGATAAGCCATGCCTTGCGCGACGAGATGTATGAGTTGTGGGTGGGCATGTACAAGAAGTGGTCCCCTGGACACTTCACAATAGAGGCAGGCGTGGGTCAGAGAGTGATTTTGACCTCTGAGCCGGAGAATATCAAGGCGATACTTGCAACACAATTCAAGGACTATGGGAAAGGAGAGGATTTTAGGAGGGATTGGCATACGTTCCTCGGAAACGGCATTTTCACGACTGATGGCGAGCTCTGGCACAACTCTCGACAGCTGATTCGACCGCAATTCGTCAAGGACCGCCTCAGCGATATCGAGATCTTCGAAGAGCACGTCCAGGTTCTGATGTCGAAAATTGGACGGGGTCAAGAGGTTGACACCCTTGATCTGATGTTCAGATACACATTGGACGCCGCAACTCACTTCTTACTGGGTTCCAGTGTAGACAGCTTGCAGAATCCTCAAACATCGTTTGCCGATGCCTTCGGTAATGCTCAGCGTGTGCAGAGCATGATTGCTAGGGTTGGGTACGTCTGAAGCAGTACACAGTGGTATCCTTCTAACTCTCACGCAGAAATCTTAATTGGATGATTCCCCGAAACCGTATGGGCTTCTACAAATCCATCAAAACTATCAACGACTTCGTAGACCGCTTTATCGAACAAGCACTCGCCCTTAGCCCCAAAGAGCTCGACGCCAAGACAAACCACGATCAAGGTTACACGTTCCTCCACGCGATAGCTGGCTATACTCGCGACCGTAAAATGCTGAGAGATCAACTCGTATCTATACTCCTGGCGGGTCGCGATACGACAGCTTGCACGCTCACATGGGTGATTTACCATCTCTCCATGGATCCGAGAATTACAGCGAAGCTCCGACAAGAGATCATAAACACGGTCGGTGTCGAGGCCCAGCCAACGTACGAGCACCTCAAAAACATGAAGTACCTCGGCCAAATCCTCAACGAAACCCTTCGTCTCTACCCAGTGGTACCATATAATGTCCGCGTCGCCTTGACTGACACCACTCTCCCCGTCGGCGGCGGCAAAGATGGCACGCAACCCATCGGGATCTTGAAGGACACACCCATCGGTTACTCGACACTCGTCATGCAGCGCCGCGAAGACCTGTATCCACCGGCCTCAACCGGGTTTCCTGCCGTCGACAAATTCGTGCCAGAGCGATGGGACAACTGGCATCCCAAGACATGGACGTATGTGCCGTTTAACGGGGGGCCGAGGATCTGCATTGGCCAGCAGTTTGCTCTCACGGAGATGGGGTACACTCTGGTTAGGCTGTTTCAGCGGTACGAAACGGTGGAGAATAGGATGAATGGGGTGTTGCCCGGTTTGCATGCGGATATTGTGCTGCAGCCTGCGAAGGAGGTGAAGGTCGTGTTCCATTGAATAGCCAGTGTTTGGACAGAGGCGATGATTGGCAACGATGTACATGATCACATATCTCCTAGTGTGCTGTCTTCTCTCTCAAAGAGCACACGTAAACATCTGAAGTAACTCTCCAATTGAAATACTTGTGATATGGTGGGAAATACACTGCCATCAATGTTGTCTATTATCCTCCAAAGCACCCTCAAAATATAGGAAACGGCCTCTCGGTAAATTATCAAAGCTGGAAAATGGCCGGGCTTGACGACTACATGTACGTATGTAAAACTAGTTCTAAACTCTAAAAGATCTCTGTAGACACACAGGTTCTGGCTTTCGCTACTTACTGAGAGACGGCGAAGCCACCCGTCCATACACCATCACGCCGAGAATACCGCCGACCACACACACACACACCCACCACAACCCACCTAATCAACCTCCAACGCCTTGCCCTGCAAACTTGCCATGTGAACAAACGACATCACTACCAATCCTCCTCCGCATCCGGCCTTGGCGCATACGCAGCCTGAAAATAATCTTAGTGGCGGATATCATGACGTTCTTCGCGGCCGGCCGTTTACTCGATAAGATCGAGAAATAGTTACTCGAGCGCAACTGCCACCGGAGAAAGTCGTTACTGCACGACGGGTGAAGGGGTCAATGGGATACCCCGACAAATTTGGTCCCAAGAATATTACAAACACGCAAACACGTTTATACAAATGTTGGAAGTTGGTAAACTGAATTTATTCTCATTGCGGCTTCTGGACCGCTTGTAGTTGTAAATGCCTAAGACGCCATCTATGCTCGTAATGTATGATATCATGCTTTAACGCCTGAGGTTCTTGCCTCGTAAATCAAATGCCTCGTATGCTTTATCGTGTAGTCGTTCAGCCCATGCCAATCCAAATGCAACCACCTATTTGCTCGCCTTCCTGGGCTCAAGCAACAGCTTGCCGCTCGGTTCTGACTTCTCCGCAAAGCCGTTCTCGCGCGTGAAGACGCGCTGACCGCGCAGCCATGTCTCGCGCACGACGCCCTTGAGCGTCTTGTTCTGGTAGGGCGAGACTTTGTTGCGGAAGAGCATTGTTGAGGGTTCAACCTGCGCGATGTTAATTCCCACACCTTACTTTGATAGATCTTCGACTTACCAAGAACTCTGCCGCATCGTCAAAAACGACGATATCCGCGTCAAATCCAACACCCAGATCTCCCTTTGACTTCTCTAGTCCGACTTGCTTGGCAGTATTCTTGCAGCACCATCGAACAATGTCTTCGACGTTGAAGTCAGCATCGCGCTTCGTGCCTTCTGTCCACAGGATAGGTAGTCCGAGTCCGACACTTGAGATGCCACCCCACGCGCTGAAGAAATCGCCCTTCTCCTCTGGACCTTCCATCTCGCCCTCAGAACTCTCGCAAGAATCGCAATCCTTGCTGTGGTCCACCTTGCGCTTGCTTTCCTTCTTGGGCGCCAAATGCGCGGGGAGAAGCTTGATCTCAGGCGTACAGGGCGAGTGGTCCGATACAACAGTTTGGATCACGCCGTCGGCTTGGTCTTGCAGGAGTTCGGCCCAAAGGCCATCTTGATTTGATTGCGAGCGAATGGGTGGGCAGCACTTGTGGCGCGTGTCGCCTTCTTGAATACCCTCAGCAGCCAAGGCGAGATAGTGGAAGCATGTTTCAGCTGTAATCTTGATGCCTTCGGCGCGGGCCTTCCGAAGCATGGGGATGGCTTCGATGGCAGAGAGATGCACAATATGGAGTTGCAGATCTGGGGCGAGGTGTGCGAGTGAAAGGATTTCGGCGACGGCGCAGGTTTCGAAGGCGGGAGGGCGGGATTGCAGGAAGGTGTCGTAAGTTGTCAGGGGCCCTTTGGGGGCGAGGGGTGGGTGTGAGCGCTGGACATCGTCGCCAACGGAGTCGGTGATGGGTGGGATCATTTCGGCGTGGAACATCAGTGTTGTTGTTGAATCTTTGAGCTCGAGGAGGGCTTTCTCAATGTCGAGGGACGAGATGCAGGGGAACTCTTCGACCTTGGTGGAGGTTAGTCACGTGTTTAGATGAAGATGCGGTGCAACGGTATACTGACTCCACTGTCGCACAGAAAGCCCTTGAAGCCTCGAACACCTTCTTTGACCAAAGCCTTGAGCTCGCTAGCATTGCCGGGGATGACGCCACCGTAGAAGCCAACATCGACCCAGCACTTGCCCTTTGCCGCGTCTTGCTTGATCTTGAAGTTCTCAACAGTAGTGGTGGGAGGAATAGCATTCAGTGGCATGTCGATTACTGTTGTGACACCGCCAAAAGCAGCAGCCCTTGTACCAGTCCAGAAGCCTTCCCATTCTGTACGGCCTGGCTCATTGAGATGTACATGAGCATCCACGAGGCCGGGAAGAAGAATGTGTGGTGAGTAATCAGTGTACGATGTACCCTCGGGGAAGTCCGTGGCAGGGAGTACGGAGTGGAAGATAGATGTGATCTTGCCAGTGTTGTTCGATACAACAATGGTTGCTTCAGTAAGCTTTCCAGCCACAACTGCTCTTGAAGAAGCAAGAACAGTTATAGGGTGGAATGGTTGGCTGTGAGGCGTCGGCGGAGGTGTTGTTGCGTGAGGAGCCATCTTGAGGAACGTTCGATGAGGGTCGAAGCAATAGGCGGGCTTGAAAGAAACAAAGAGCGTGGAGGTTGACTCCAAATTCGATACAGGAATACGCGAGCTATATACGGACGCCCGGTCTCGGCAACGCGGGGCAGGTGGTGTGGCCGCCTATGGGTGTCTTCGGGTGAGGCAGAGATAAGCCTAGATAAGGTGGGTCTGGTGTTGCGCCGCGAGATGTCAAAGAGGAAAGTGAAAAATAGAGACAACGGTACACTGAACGCTTTGAGAAGTATAGACCTTTGTGCAACAAAGAGATGCTGTTCCTGGCTCCAGGTAACGCCCCAATCTGGGGTACAGCGGCCCTTATCTACCTTGGTACCCACCGATTAATCTTCTGGGCGACCCCAGATCGTCCCAGCGTGGTGCCAGGGGCTGTGGTACATCGGCCTGGAGACCCAAATCGATTACTCGATATGATCTCGGAGTGTTTAGTGGTTATCGAGACTGCCCTAGCCTGCATCTCGAACCTTGCTCCCGTTGGTCGACTTCCAACGGTATCAACACGGCGCATCTCAGATTGCACCTCGTCCCTACACTGGACTCGCGTCGAAAGGCCATCCTGGATAGAGAAACAAAATTCTACGCCCAATAGCTCGTCGATCTCAAGTCTCATGATTTCCTGGTTTCACTGCGTTTGGCCGAGTCGGTCGTTTGGAGCGGTGGGTGTTGAGTGTTGGGACGTGCTCATGCACTGATAAGCGTAGTGTGGCTGGCCTTCGTATCGGTGGACCCTGCTCCATCAACGTGAACTAGCGCAGGTTCAACGGTAGCCAGCGTCATGGGCCGGTTTAAATGCCACCGAACGCCCCAGAACCTTGAAACAGCAAGGAGCTCAGGTGTTCCTCCACTTCGAATACCAGGTGCTCCAGGTTTTGCGGTGATTTGCAGCAGCGTTCTCTCCGTTTTACCATCAATTGTATCGGTGAGGCTCGGACAATGTCGCGCGACCGGAGCTAGCCCCGACAGTGCCGGAGAGGCTGAACCGTCAGTCAGCGTACGTCTCAACACGCTTCGTCCCAAATGATTTGCTCATTACTCGATGGAATCTGATTCTCTCGAGTAAGAACGACGACTAGCTTCAATACCGAGACCTTACGAATATTGGAGAGGCCCGGAGGCGCCCGATTACAAGCGAGGCTGTCATAACAGGTGCATGACGCTGTACCGCCTTTTCGGCTACCTGCAGGCAGTCCCTGTTGTGGTAAGACCCCATGAATCACTCTGTACCTTCGTGGTTACCGTCGTCCGAGTGATTTTTCAAGCGGGCACGAAGAGAAGGGAAAATGGTGTCCTTTCGGTCCTCGCCGGTGTCCACGACGCTTACGACGCCTAACTCGAGATGGAGGACGTCAGAGGTAAACTTACCTGGTGTAGGCCCTGTTAATATCGAGTAACAGAAATCTGAAAACCAGAGTTTGTGGTAGCGCACGGGACCCATCAATGCGACTAGTCTACAGCCGCATTATTCAGCCGGCCACCGCACGAGCTGTCGACACATTCCGGAGCCTCTAGAGTGCCGATCAACCTCGGGAGTATCATCGTACCGCAACATTTGCGTACCTAGTGTGTTCCGGAACGAGGTTTCTGTTACGTCGAGGATGCAAATTTGCACCCGTTTCTCTCCAGCATGGTGCTCGTGAGACGCCGGTTGTATGCAGTGGGAAGACTGGACTTGTGCTCCTCATCGTGAGATCGTCTTCGGAAAGGAACGGCAGATACAATCCAGCCGTGTAGAAGCATCGTGGCCGATTAGCTTTTGTCAACAGGTATGGTAGCACTGCCGCTGAATCCGCTCGTCTTTCTGCAGATTGGTGCTTAGACTTCTATACTAGGACGAGTTTGAAGACCATGATATGAGAGATACTGGTCATGACTTGATCTTTTTTAAACAGCAGCATTGTTCTTCCCACCACCCCTTTTTACACTCAACTCTTCAGCTGTACACCAGCTGCAAGTTTTAGAAGACATTTGTTATTCTATATCTTCACCTGCTGCACACTTCGACTTGGTAGTAATCATGCTACGTGATCACAGGTCACACATGTCACACAAGATGATCACAATTCTGCACATACCTTCACAATTTACTGCTGAACTTCACTAGGACCGGCAACATTTGACGCCCGATGAAATAAGCCTATCATGGCGAGACTTTGTTCGCCACTCTACCTTTCACGGCGATGCTGCGTATACCTTTAGGATACCGTGTGCCATACGACCTCAACCTTCCCAGCGGTACTTGCTTGCGGTGACAGCTTTTTCGCGTGCGCATGAGCTAGCTTCGCCATCACGTCTTTAACGAGTTAAGAACTGCCGGAGAGGTAAGTTCCTCTACGTGCGCCGTCCAGAGGTCAGGAGCAGAGCGCCTGGAAAATGCTATCGACGCCTGGGAGGCGCCATCAATGCCTATCAAGCGCTACCACGAGCTTGGTTTTGAGAAGAAGCGAGCACAATCCAGGCTTGGACCCAGACTCTTCTTTTCACAGAACTTGTCAATATTCTCTATGCCCTTCTTTCACTTCTCCATAACTTCTCGTCATCTCGCGCATAACCTGTCCAACAAAAAGCTCACGTATAAAACATTTCCATACTTACATCTTCCTGTCACATTAAGAGCTTGAGCTGACCTTACCTGCAACTCTTCATCTCACTACTCTATTCTTCTAATTACTACCCTACACTTCCTCACGCCACATCAACCACCACAGTCTCAAACTTACCTTCCCTACACCTCTCCAATACTCGCTCCGTTCATCAATCCAAGCTCCAAGATTAGTCACCCACATTATCTCAGATCCGTTATCATCTAGATATGTTTGAGGAGAGTAAGACCTTCTCGCTCCATAAACATGTGTAGGGGTAGCAGAAGTATAAGTAGCGGCAAATAAATATCAAGAGTTTTCGGTTTAGGTACAAAAGCCACGTGCGTGCATCTTGACTCATTACGAATATTTGCACGTTCAAGCGTGCGGTACGGTAGTCTTCTTCGAATGTGAGATCAGTGCGTCTGGGATGTCCAAAATCGCTTTGCATGGGTTCATGAGGACTGGATGTATTCGCGAAGATATTAGAATGCGAGCAAAAAGCTAAACTGCATGCGTATAACTTCAGGATATACTTTCAGACGTCTGGTTTGTTAGTGGCTGTTCCACATTGGTGGTTCCTTCGGATGTGCGAGGGCGCTGGTTCACTCGATCGAGGGGCGTGTCTTTGGCACTCAGGAGGGACACGGTACCTTTCCGACGTGCTAGAAGATCCAAAGTCCACGAATTTGAAAAGTAGAGCTAATATGCCGGTACATTGCTGAGCTAAGTGGTAAAGCACACCAACTAGACGATGGCTCCTGGAGCCTGATACATGGTCCTGGATGTATCCGCGCCGAAATAAGAGCTCCGCTTGTCCTATGGTTTTCCGTAGCGATGACCCCAGCCTACGACCGCCCGGCTGTGGAATTAGAAGTAGTTGTTTAGAGTCGACTGTCTCTTGCTCGTCGAGGACTTCGCTTTCGCAAGGTTGCCTGCCGCCATCATCTTGTAACTGGAGTATAGGCTTGCTTGTAGGCCATACTCTTCTGCAGTCTGCTTGTACAGATCGAGGTAAGTGTAGGCATCTGACTTGTAGTAGATTGATCGACCACAGCCGAGGAGGCCCATCGTCTCGAGCTCTCGAAGCACCCGAAGGACGTCGTCCTCATCTCTGAAGTCTTTCGTGTATATGCAGATGAGTCTGTCGCCCGGTTTGCCCTCGTCTAGAGCAACTTTGGCTGTTGGGCCAAGACGCCCGTCGATGATGCCCGCGACGACTTTCTTCCAGACCTGAGTGACCTCTTCTAGCTTGGGGAATAGCATCCACTGGCCGCCGTTAGCCTTTCGATTTCAATACTGCGGATCGCTTCAGGCTCACCTTTCCAGATAGGATCCCACACTCTGCAGCGAGATCAGTGATGCGCTGCTGCAACTCTTTGCTCTCTTGGTTGAGGGCCTTGGTGAGCGCTGCCCTTGGACCGTGTTTGTTTTTGGCTTGGATTTGTTGTCGATTCTGGAGAGAGTGGTCGAGCAGATCGACTCCACGGCTCCTGAATTCATCTGCACGATGGGACGTAGACCCATCATGAGGGTCGCTATGGGGGTTGTGAGCCCAGATCCAAGGACAAGTAAAGACAGAGGTAGTCAGGGGTGGAAGACGCCGAACAAAGTCATCGACCGACTCGCCCAGTTGCCAGGCATCAGCAGAGCCTTGGCCGGGGTTGAACAGAATTGGCTCTGGTGATGGCTCGCGCTTTCGCTTGCCTAAGCGTGACAGTCGCTCTTCTTCCATAGCCCCACGACCGAGAATGAAGTTAAAGGGCTTGCTGCTGGCGTCGAGGGTAGGTGGTTTCGCTACCTCCTTAGATGACAGGCCAGACATTGCATGGGAGCGCAACTGGGCTCTTAAGGGAGCTGTGATGGCATTCAGATCCGATTTCCGAGTCGACCGGAAGTAGGCGAGGTTGGAGTTGTCGTTGCGTGAAAGTTGGCGGCCCTGCTCTTCCTCGTCACCTGACTCCAAAGTAAGCGGTACGCATCTTACAAGAGGTAACACGGATGTCTGGTCAAACGGTCTCCAGGGATAGTCAGCACTCACCGTAGAAGCTTGAATCATCCGATATCCAGCCCGCTCCGGACACCTGCTCCTCCTCCACCATTGTTGAGTTTACGGGACGTATATGAGCTCATGCCCCCGTGAGGTATGCGAGAGTGAGCGTAAAGTTTGCTCAGGAGCTCATCTCGATGACGCCTCATCGCATTGGGAAAGAGCAAGTGCTCATTCATTGGTCGAAGTGAACAGGGGTGTGAAGTGTCGCTGCCAATTTACGCGACCTTGAAATCACGCTAGCGCGCGTCGCATTTCCCAGCGCCGAATTGATGCTTCAACGTCTCGAGATTGTAGACAAACTACAAAGTTTACACACATGACAAAAATGCCACACTCAATAACACCAGAGTCTACACCTGGTGACGATTCTTCGAGGACCGTCTCCCAAGTTGACACCGTCAAGTCTGAGCCGGAAACCCAAGATGTCGCAATGGACGATGCGCCAACTCCCCCGGCGACAGAGAAGGCCAAGATCAATTTGGAGGAGCTATTCGACGACGAGGACTCGGACGGCGAGTTTGCATCTAGTGCACCAGTAGTGAAGGAGGAGGATGAGTCGTCACAACCAGCACCACTGTATGCACCATCTCAAGTTGTCCCAGACGGTATGCACAACGACTGACGATGCCAGCAAAATATCCCCAAAGTCCTCCTTCTCCGACCCCGAGATAATGCGAGCATTTTACCAACGTCTCTTCCCCTTCCGCCCCCTCTTCCAATGGCTCAACCACTCCCCCGCACCCACGCCAGCCTTCGCCCATCGCGAGTTCGCCTTCACCCTCCCCAACGACGCATACCTCCGCTATCAGTCCTTCCCCACAGCCGATCTCCTCAGAAAACAATGTATCCAAATGCTCCCCTCGCGTTTCGAAATCGGGCCACAATACAGCACTAACCCTCGCGACCGCAAAACCGTCCGAAAAGCCAGCGCCTTCCGCCCCATCATGAAAGAGCTGGTCTTCGACATCGACATGACGGACTACGACGACATCCGAACATGCTGCACCGGCGCATCCATTTGCCACAAGTGCTGGTCCTTCATCACAATGGCCATCAAAGTAATCGACGTCGCCCTGCGCGAAGACTTCGGCTTCAAACACATCCTGTGGGTGTACTCTGGCCGCCGCGGCGCCCACGCCTGGGTCTGCGACAAGCGGGCGCGCGAGCTCGACGACCAGAAACGCCGCAGCATAGCCGGGTACCTCGAGCTGCTCAAGGGCGGCGACAACGCAGGCAAGAAAGTAAACGCGCGCCGCCCGCTGCACCCACACATCGAGCGCAGCCTCGCCATCCTAAAAGAACACTTCCAATCCTGCATCCTCGCCGAGCAAGACCCCTGGGCCACGGACGCCAAAGCAGCGCACCTCTTGAATTTAATCCCTGACACGCAACTCCGCGCCGCGCTCCAGAAGAAATGGGACTCCTCGCCCCATCGTCCCTCCGCGGCAAAATGGTCCGATATCGACGCGCTCGCTAAATCCGGCGCGCTGTCTAAATCCCCAAAAGACCTCGTTGAAGCGAAACAAGACATCGTCCTCGAATACACATACCCGCGCCTCGACGCCGAAGTCTCCAAGAAATTGAACCATTTGCTCAAGTCGCCGTTCGTGATTCACCCCGGTACGGGCCGCGTGTGCGTGCCCATTGATACAAGGCGCGTCGAGGAGTTTGATCCGCTGGGCGTGCCGACTGTGACGCAGTTGTTGGGCGAGATTGATGCGTGGAAGGGTGAGGAGGGGGAGAGGAAGGTGCAGGATTGGGAGAAGACGAGTTTGAAGCCGTATGTGGATTATTTTCGACGGTTTGTGGCGGGGCTGATGGAGGAGGGGAAGGGGGTGAAGAGGGAGAGGGAGGAGGGTGATGCTATGGAATTTTGAATGTGGTATATATTGTATGATGAATATTGGGTATGGGTGGAGTTTGGTGTTCGGCTGGGTCACGTTTGGAATAATGCAGATAACGAGTTCATAAAACTGATATTGAACATGAGTGGAAAGACATGCAAGCATGCACCTCGCTTTTCCCAATGCTAATTTTACACACTCCCCGCCCCTCCCCACGCCCAGCATCTACGCCTTACTCCTCTTATCCTTGTCGCTTTGCGTCTGCGTAACGTTCAGACCCAAGCCGTTCGAGTCCAAGTAGACCTTATTGTTCGAGTTCTGCAGAATCTGCGCAATGTTCCGCGCGTTCTCAAACTCCCTGAGGTCGACGTACGAGCGGCTCTTCTTGATGGCGTCACCGATGAGTTCGGCGGAGCGGGCCTCACCCTGGGCGCGGACGACGGTGGCTTGCTTCTCCTGGCGGGCTTTGTCGACGACGAAGGCAGCGCGCTGGGCTTCTTGCTGGGCGACTTGCTTGGCTTCGACGGCGGCGGTGAATTCGGGGGAGAAGGCGAGGTGCTGGGATGGTTAGTGTGGAAGCGTGTGTTGGGAGATCAGGTGGCTTACTGTCAGGGAGACGTCGTCGAGCATGATGTTGAAGCGTGCTGCTCTTCGGACGAGGTTGTCACGCACGAGTCTAGATACGTTCTCTCGCTGCGTGATCAACTGGCTAGCATTGAATTGCGCGACCACGCTCTTGAGCACCTCGTTGACGATGGACGGGAGCACGCGCTCATCGTAGTCTGTTCCCAGTGTCCTGTAGATTTGCGGCAGAGCATCGATCCGCGGTCTTGACAGCACACGGCAGGTTATGTTGACCATCTGCAGATCCTTGGTTCCGGTAAGGGAGGCGACGTTTCGCGGTTTGGCGCGCACGTCGTAGGTGATGGGTGTCTCGAACCACGGGATGCGGAAGTGGGTTCCTTCGCTGTAGATTTCCTTTTGAACGCCGCCTACTCGGGTGTACTTGATCGCACGGTGACCACCGTCGACTGTGCCAAGTCAGCTCCGTTGCCTCCTTCGAATGCCTAAAAAGCTCAAAGCAGCCTCAAACATGAGTTTACCCACCGTTGAACAGGGCATTGTTGGCGGCCCAGATACCTCCTCCCACCAAGATCAGTCCTCCAATGCCGCCAAAGAGACCTTTTGGCGGGCCACCTCCGGCTCCTCCGAATTTCTGCGACCGTCGCGTGAGCTCATTCTGGATGCGCGCCCATGCTTCCTTGGGATCGGGGGCAGACATTACGGCGGTACGTGATCGAGGATCGGCGTGGTGTTGTCGGGGCGTGTAGGCGGCGACGATGGCGTGAATCGAGTTGGTGATGCGTTCACGAAGAATTTCGGCGAATCACAACCTCCGACCCCAGGGCGGCCGCCAAGGTATTACGAGCATTCTGTCGCTGCTTCCCTTTCTGTCGGACTTGGGATGTCACTGCACTCTGAGTCTATGTGGTCTTGGTTCTGTATGCTAGTAACTTTATACTTACTGTGTAGTTGTTCATCATGGCCAACTCCAGACGGTGGCTGCACAAGGGTGTTGCATCATCCCGCGCACGGTCCCGCCAATCAACTCCATAGAGTGAGCTCTTAAGCACAGCTGTCCATAAGCTCCAAACTCGCCGATACATTTCATAAGTGCCCATCTGGTGGTATTTTCCTTCTTCCTTTCATACAATTCAAAGATACCCCGTTTCTTCTCTTTCTCTGTCTCTAGTCTCTTTGCGACCGTTGTGTGCTTCGTGCGACGCTGGTGAAGCATCGCATCCAGATTGAAGTATGTCCAGCCATTGTTCTAAGCGGGCCTACCCTCGACACGTAGTCTGACCAGTGCTCAGTTTAGAAGACTCTCGACTCGCTTTGACATTGTCGCCTATCGCTATCGCATCTACAATCATCGTTTGAACGAGCGCAATTGCGCCCCGCCATCACAATGTACATAGCCTCGCGAACACTCCGGACAGTCGCGTGGTCAACCTTTGCTTTCTCCGCTGCCCGCGCGCAATATGTCATAGACAATCTCAGCTTTGGTCAGAAGGACGGTGTATACATCTCGCCCGACCTGAGAGCAATCCCGCACTGGATCATCCAGGGAAACGCCGACTATGTTCCCCAGGTCCTGTCTGATCGCGTCATCCTCACACCCCCATACCCCGGTGGGAAGCGCGGTTCGTTATGGGCACAAGACCCATTACATCATACTGGGGATTGGACCGCGGAACTAGACTTCAGAGCGACTGGCATGGAACGAGGAGCTGGCAACCTGCAGTTCTGGTACGTGAGAGATTCGCAGGCGCATGAGACACCGACCAGCTTGTACACTGCGTCGAAGTTCGATGGCTTGGTATTGGTGATTGACCAGTACGAGGGACACGGCGGTTCAGTGCGCGGTTTCCTGAACGATGGCACCATTGATATAAAGTCACACCCTGAACCGGACACGCTGGCTTTTGGAAAGTGCGATCATGCATACAGGAACCGAGGCGTGCTCAGCAACATCAAGCTGCACCATGCGGAGGGATTTCTTGAGGTCATGATTGATGGAGAGTCTTGCTTTAAGACAGACAAGGTAGGCTCCTTCCTCACATGTCAGTCCGATTCACATCTAACATCTCCCAGGTCAAGCTCCCCGAAGGCTACTACTTCGGTGTCTCTGCCTCATCTGCTCCCGAGAACCCTGATTCCTTCGAAATCCACAAGTTCATCGTCAGCACCACCAAGTCTGTAACCCGCGAAGAACCCAACAAGCAACGCTACCCCCCGCCCGACCACCAAGCCCAAGCCAACCTCGCCTCCCAAAAGATCCACGAACAACAAACCCACAAGCAGCAAAACAAGCAATCCGGCCGCCTGGGCGACCAAACCTCCATCCCACAAATGCTCGAAGACGTCGTCGCCGCCAACATCCGCTCCCAACAAGACCAATTCGCCGACCTGCACAACCGCATCCAAATCATAAACAACCGCCAAGCCCTCATACACGACCTCCTCGAGAAAATGCACACCGACGCCGAAAACCGGCACAACGACCTCATGAACCGGCTCGTGCCCCTCGACGACCGCAGCGCCGCGACAATCCGCAACGTCGAAAAAGTAGAGCGCACAACCATGGAAATACTGCGCGACCTCGAGTCCAAGGACTTCAAGGATATGATGAATCAGATTCATCGCGCGCTGGAGAATAACCACGAGGGGCTGAAGGTTGCGCTGCCGGATGTTGTGGGGAAGGTGGTGAGGGGGCATGGCCCGAGTATTACGAGTTTCTTGTTTGTGGCGGTTGCGGTGCAGATTATGATTACGGGCGCGTATGTGGTGTATAAGAAGAGGAGGGGGGGCGCGCCGAAGAAGTATCTATGAGTGACATGAGTAGTGGGGTGGATGTGTATGTGGGCTCTGGACGGTGGTGCGTGTAGTATAGCATGTGTCTTTGTACATATTCGCAGCGTTTGGGGGGTTGGAGTTAGGAGTGTACTGCTGTGAGAATACATGAACTTCTCTACCTTGCGCACTGTACGATATGTGTCTGCGTATCTTTTGGATATCTTCGGTACACGGGTGCAAGTTCATGCAGAAAAAGAGGTCATGAAGTCGAGGCCAGACCGAGGGTTCATGGTGTCTACGAGTGTTCCCCGCAAGAGGGTATCTGGCTGGTGCGGCTTTCGTATTACGTCCGCCATTAGTCGTTCGAGTGATTTGTGTTTAGGCACCACCTGCGCGTTGAAATCAAGAGTCACGAGCATTTCAAAAGATGACATGTGTTTGTGAAGTCCTTGGCAATTGATTGATAGCCTAGATGTCCGACACATGATGTAACCTGTTCAGCCCATTCCACCTGTCGTAAATCCATGACTCGTATCCATCATATCCCTATACCACTCATCGTCCATGTCTTCGAAGCGCGATGCGCTTATTTAGCCTCGTCGAAAACGTAGGTGAGATGGCAGCGACCGCAGTACTGGCGGTTGTGCATGGCGGCCATGAAGACACCGGCACCGCAGCCGTCCTGGGGGCACTCGCGGCGGAGGCGCTCGATCTTGCCATCGCCGTCGACCTTGTAGTACTTGAGGACAGCTAGCTTCGTCTTCTTGCGCTTGTGCTTGATCTTCTTGGGGGTGGTGTAGACCTTCTTCTTCCTCTTCTTGGCCATACCACCACGTAGGCGGAGGACCAAGTGGAGGGTCGACTCCTTCTGGATGTTGTAGTCCGAGAGGGTGCGGCCGTCCTCGAGCTGCTTGCCGGCGAAGATGAGACGCTGCTGGTCCGGGGGAATGCCCTCCTTGTCTGGGCGGTGTTAGCGACGAGGCGTCAAATATTCATACGAAGCGTCGCGTACCCTGGATCTTGGACTTCACATTGTCGATGGTGTCCGAACTTTCCACCTCTAAAGTGATCTTGCGCAAGTCAGTACATTGTCGCATTTCGACGATGAGCTGCACATACGGTTTTGCCCGTTAGGGTCTTGACGAAGATCTCTGCGCAAGAGTTAGTAAAGGATCAGAGAGCGCAGAGCCGATGAACGTACGCATGATGGCCTAGACAACCAGGTTATCTTCCTCAGTCGTCAATGCAGGAGGTTGTGGAGGACAAATCTTGGAGGGACCGGCGAGGCTAAATTGATCGTGCGGCTTGGTAAGCGAGGTGGCGCAGGTGGCTGCTAGCGTGCGGCTCGAGCGCGGCGCTAATCTCGATGGCCCACCTGGCCCTGGGCAGCCGCGTTGCTGGGTAACGGCATCCCGGCGCTTGTGTCAACACACCGAAGACTACATCGTCATCTGCACCCCATCCGCATCCACTTTAGATCTCGAATTCATCCCTCACATCCTCTCCACAACCTCTATCGATACTACACATCCATCCCTTCTTCCATCCACAGAAGAACTCCGTCACACTACCATACACATCTCTTTTCGCGTCGGCTAAGGCCGTATATACTTACTTGAGGCAGGCTACTGGGAGACTGCATCTGTACTGAGGAGACCGTAAGGAACCAACCGCCCGGCGGAGCGCCGCTTGTATTTGCGTGAGGTATGTCCAACATCAACAACAATGTCGATCGGCATCGTCTCTGCATCTATGGAACGCTAATGCAACTGCAGTTTCGGACCATAAAGGATCCCCAGATTCCACCAAGAGACCGATTTCCGGACTCGACCTGCATAAGTTATGCTGTCCACAAACATGCCCACGGGCATCCAACGCCGACGAACCCAGCACCGACGACAAAACTCGACCCCTGCTGCTTTCGAGGCGCCCACAGTACGCCCACTCCCTGCCAGCTCACAACTACGACGACACCGGACGGGCATGAGCTTGGACCTCCGGGGTGTAAACCTCGAGGCCGTTCATGCCCACAGCCATGGATATTTCCCGGACCAGCCACACCACGGACCCACCGACACACCCACCTTCAGGCAGGAGGACGATACAGTAAGTAATACTAACCTAGGACAACCACCACAGCTTTCTATGCAAGTAGCGCAATCGCACAGCATGCCCCAGCCGGGCCCCCAGGACGCGTTCCTACGATCCCCAGTACAGACCACTCTCCCTTCGCCACGGACTCCTCGACGGACACTCCGCGCACAGTCTCCCCAGCAGCCACCCCTCTCCCCCTCTAAAGCTCCAACGGAGCAGCAATTGAAAGACCTCCAGGAGCACATACAGTCGGTGTATGGCTCCAGCGGGCAAGTCTTCATTAACATTCTCCCTACACCCACAGCAACACCTCAGAAGCTGGCGCAATTGCCCAGCCATGAGTCGCTTCAAATCATGACACAGCAACCGGACTTCAATGCCATGGCTGACATCAACTTCGAGCCAACTTCAAGCGCCATGACATTCGACTTTGACAACCCGGGCATGGATATGGGCTACGAGTCATCGTCGTATTATACATCCGATGCGCTCTCACCATCGCCCATCTCGTCGCCACATCAGAAGTCGGTCCAGTCGTTTCTGGAGCAGATCGAGGAGCACCCCAGCCAAGACCTGCTTTTCTCGCAACAGCCCTCGCTAATGCCCCAAAACTCAATGTCCATGAACGGCCTACCAATGTCCACCGACTATCAGCAAGCTGCACTTTTCAATGACCTCGAAGTTGACGCAAGCCTTGAGTACACCGGCATTGCTCCGGAAGAAGTCCAGCGATATATCAGCGAGCAAGATCCGATCACGAACAAGTGGACTTGCATGTACCAAGATTGTGGCAAGATGTTCGGTAGGCGGGAAAACATCCGCTCTCACGTCCAAACACATCTCGGCGATCGCCAATTCAAATGCAATGGATGTGGGAAGTGCTTCGTGCGCCAACACGATCTGAAGCGCCATGCAAAGATTCACTCGGGAAACAAGCCGTACAAGTGCCCTTGCGGTGCAGGATTCGCACGTCAGGACGCCCTCACACGCCATCGCCAGCGCGGCATGTGCGTCGGTGGATTTGCCGACGCTGTCCGCCGTCAAGCGAAGCGTGGGCGACCAAAGAAGAACCGACCAGACCTGGAAGACCGCGTCGACAAGGCGAGCCGAACAAGGCGGGCACTTGCATCAGCAGCTTCATCTGTTTCAGGAGGCTCTCCTTACTCCGACATGCGCTCGCCTTCTCCACTTGACGGTTATGAGCCCGCCCAATCTCAAGACCTTCCTCAGCTTCTTTCAGAGTCGAGCAGTTTCAACGATCCATTCAGGCATGTCTTCCTACATAATTTGATTGCCTACGCTAACTCATCATAGCTTCGAATCTGCTACAAGCCCATATGCAGACGACACTCAGGTTACAAGCGCAACATTCACCTCCACCGCCTCATACGCAAGCGACATCACATCCATGAACCTTCTCCAGCAACTTTCGCAGCAGACTTCACACACTCCTCCAATGTCACCAGCCGACCAGCGACCGCACTCCTCGGGGTCCGCGAATAACACAAACGCGCCAGCTCACTCAAGTCCATTGAAGGGGTCATCGACACCATCGCATGCCTCCATTCAGTCAAACCCCTTCTCGACCCCGCCAACGTCGCCCATCGAGCCCAAGGATGAGCTTGACGAGCTTTTCAACTCATTACCTGACAACTCGTACTCCCATTTTGAACTTGAGCTGAAGGCACTCACTGAACCTGGCGAGTTTACGTCGCTCGACTCGTTTATGAATTTTGACATGTAGTGTCATGCGATATTGCTATGTTGTTGGTCGATAATGGAATGTATGATACAAAAGGAGGGTTTATGAACATGACGAATGGCGCATTTTTTGCTTTATGGACGAGCATTTACATCTGGACGGATCTGGATATCACGACAGAATGACTTCGCTTCTTGGACTGTTCTATCGTTAGCGCTGCGGATGTGCATGGGAACACACGCTCTTTTCTCGCAAGCGAACGCATTTATTGATATTGGGTATCGAGTCGGCGCATTTTTGGTTGGACTTTTTAACGCTTATACATGTTCGTATACACGGACATGTACGAAGCGATGTTGGTTTGAATGCGTGAGCATTGTCTCGCTGAGGCGGTTGCTACGCTAAGTAGAATACTATGATGTTGGGTGTTCATGTTGATCTTTTGATTCAGTCACTTGATGCACCTTCTCTCGCTGATGACAGCGTGTCGCATGGTTAAGTTCACATCAGGAATTTCCCTGCGATGATCGCCGTGCATCCTACACTCTCAACAGATGATGCTCTTACGCCCTAGAACTTCTAGTCCATGGCAAATATAGAAACGCGCCCCCTCCTGCAGGGAACCGTGTGGATTCACAACGAGCTCATACGCTGGATCTGTGGGTGTTCTTTGAGAACGGAGTAGAGGGAGGGAAGTTTGATTTTATTTCTGTTAAGATTGAATGTTTGAACAGGAAGACAAGCCCGGTGTAACACGCAAACCAACTACAGCTAGCACGCAATAATTGCTCGAAGGCGTTTGATGTATGACCACATGGTCAGCATGGTCATTTGCCAGATCATTATTTGCTACTCCAAGCATTATATAAACCCTTTCTACTCCCCAGTGCGCCCATCATCCAAGTTCGCCATGGCGACCACTCCGCTCTCAGACAGCGACTATGACCGCGCAACCACTGCACTGCCCGAAGCCTACGACTCTCCACACTTCCAATTCGCCGAAGCATTCAGCAATCTGCTGCTCTGCCACCCCGTCGCCCGCACACCAGCTGAGCGCACTTTCCTGTCCCTCCTCCTTTCGAAAAACATCTGGCAGGGAATTCAGAAGCACAGACCTACCCGTGAGATCGTGCCTGACGATATGCGACTCTGCTGCACGTATCGCGGCGACCCGCATCCTGAAAGTGTTATGGAGATTGTAGCGCAGTGTGAGGACATGGTGTATTCGATTGTTCGTGTCAAGGCCAAGGACGGGAATGATGATGTGGTGCGGAGGTTTTGTGAGAATATGAGGGGATTAGGAGAGAGGCAGGTGAGGAGGTTGATTGGGGAGGGTGGGCAAGGGGTCGAGGAGAGGGAGGTGTAGATGTTGGGTGATGTTGGAAGTAGTGGGCTGAATGCGTGGTGTTGTAGCGCTGTTTAGAAATTATGATGAAATCACCAGCAGTCTTGCGAGGATATATGGAAGTTCTCCTAGATACACTATGGCGCAGAGTATTGAGGTTCTTGAGTTGTTTGAGTCTAGATAGCAACACCTTAGGCATTGTTGCGACCTCGGGAGGTTCAAACGCGTGACCAATTTCTTCTCTTTATGTCACACTACAACTGCTCTTGCTGTATGTCTAAAGCTTGTCAATGATTTGTTTGTGCTAAACAAAGCAGCTGATTGCGTGATCTGATCAGTCAGGCACGGATTATTTGCTTACCCTGGATAGGATATAACCTTGGAAACCACCTCCAGCTATGTAGAAATCTGGAAGCAAG
The DNA here is from genome assembly GCA_010093685.1 of Ophiobolus disseminans. Classification (NCBI taxonomy): domain Eukaryota; kingdom Fungi; phylum Ascomycota; class Dothideomycetes; order Pleosporales; family Phaeosphaeriaceae; genus Ophiobolus; species Ophiobolus disseminans. The sequence goes on along the minus strand of MU006236.1, from coordinate 484,865 downwards.
ACTCCCGAGGTCATCATGGCATCCATACCACTCACCGCCGACCAATACCGCCAGGCAATCCAGGCTCTTCCTCCAGTACCGTCGATCCTCTACACATATGAGAGCAAAATGAATGAACTGCTGCAAAGACGACCAATTGCCAGATCGCCAGAAGAGCTGGACTTCCTTTCTAGGTATCTATCAGCATTCACAGTGCAGAAATGGGAGAGTGACAAATTGGCAAACAAAAACGGCATGTTTCCCTCCGCCTGCCTGTTCCTACCTGCCCGTTTTGATGCTGGACCTAACCCCCGATCTTCCATGGCTATCCTAACAAATTGGGAAGGCTTTAGTTGGGATATTGTTGTGGTCAATACACAACATCGCAGATTGGCGGATGCATGGGTTGAATTCGTGGGACATAGTAGAAAAATGGGGGAGAACGTTGTCAAAGGGCTCCAGGACTAGAATGAACGGGGAAGATATTCGTGCTTTGGTACAACGTCGGACCGAGTTCAAATTTCAATAGCACGAGGTGTTCCAATAATTCGTGTCCTAGCCATACTAAAACTTGTCTGTTCTCAGAACTCTTTTGTTAGTCAAATACAGTCTTACAAGTGTCGTGAGTACATACAGGCATCCAATTACCATTAAGGTAGTGGTAGTGGAACCCGAAATGCTGTAACACCTGGTGATAGGGCCTTGGACTTGACGTCATAGACTAATCGACACCGTGCGACTGCCACAACCATCATTTCCCCTTTTCATCCTCGTTCGCGCGTGCTCATCCCAGCCTCCTCGTCCATGATCGATAAGCTTAACTTTAGCACGTCCCGATGCAGAGATACGCTAGCATGTTTGCCCAATGAACGTGACTTCCGACGATGCCGCCGCGATAGTACCTGGCGATCAAACTAAGATCAAAATCCATGATGTCGTTGCGAATTTGACATGATTCCGATGTTAGAGGGCGATGCACGGAGAATATGACATCGATGCAGGGTCTGGGCGCGATGTGGAGCAGTGGATAAGAAGGTAAATGTACCTAGATACCTGACAGGATATGCTCATCAAATTTGTGCACTTCTGCATTCCGGGTAGTATCTCATTATGGCACACACTAGTTCTGACAACAAAACCCATGTTCTCCATTTTACCTACGACGACGAAGACTCTTGCGCTTTGACAGTCCTCGTCAACGATGTACGCTTTCACGTCATGGTCGACGTGAAAGATCTTCAAAAGTCCCGCGAAAAGCCTCTCTACTACGAATATCTAGACAAACTCTACACCCTCCGCGATGCCGAACGCCGAGAGCAAGAAGAATTCGAAAAACAGCAAATTGCAGGAAAGGATGACAATCGGAAAAGGCATGGTTCAAACGACAAGGACAGTGCCGTCGATATGGCCGCCGACGAAGACTCGGATGAAGACCAGGATTCTGGAAGCGCGGGTGTGGAGCTAAGAAATTGGATACTCTCTGCCTTTGCGGATGTAACGGCAGAATGCGCACCACCCGACCGCGAACCTTTCGACTCAACACTATTCGAGTGGTACCATGGGCCCACATACTTTTACAGCTTGCAGATCAAGTCAGGACAACTTGAGCCTGAACTCCTCGAAACCACATCCGAACTCAACGAACGCATCGCCAAACTCGTCCCACAAATGAAGATGCCAAAATACATACAGGACATAGACGTCCCATGGATACATGCGGACGACCTAACAGTCCAGTCCGAGGTGAGCCTCCCCGAGCCCGCGCACCCAGGTCAAGTCATCGACAAAGACGGAAACGAGTATTTCTTCAAACCCGTCGTGCCAGATCAACCAGGTCCAGTAAAGCGCGAGATCACCATTCTACGAAAGCTCTCAAAACTGGACATTGACATCAAAGTCCCCACGCTTCTCGGATTTGTTAGCTTCGAGAACAGCAATACAGAAGCAATGGGCTATCTCCTCACACCTATCGCGTCGCCAAAACCTCTCACGAAAATGCTTAGAGCGAGTGTATCGCGAGAAAAGCGTGCAGAATGGGCGTCGAAGAGCGAGAAATACGTTAACGCCCTGCACGAGCACGATATCATATGGGGCGATGCAAAGGCAGACAACTTTATCGTCGACGAACACGACGAGCTGTGGATTATCGACTTTGGAGGAAGTTATACGGAAGGCTGGGTCGATCCTGAACTTAGCGAAACGGTGGAGGGTGACAATATGGGGCTTGGAAAAGTTGTTAGTGCGCTGGAAGATCCGGTGAAGAATACGTTTGATCCAGCTGTGCGGACGACAGAGGAGGGGACTAAGAAATCAGAGATCATAGAAACAGCATCAAGTTTATTCGTTACGGAGAAGGTTGAGGATGAGGGTGGAAAGAGAAAGAGGTATGCAGCTGAAGAGGATGAGGATGAGGATGTGGAACATGAATCAGAAATCAGTAAAAGACGGAAGGAAGGGGATAGGAAAACGGAACGATGCCACGGGTGATATAGGGAAATGAGTGAAAGCGCCACCATGAGGCTCGCAGACGTTTGTAAGATAGGAAGGCTAAACGGATGGACACGGTTATGATACGATGTTATACACTATTACTGCTAGTTCGCGTTCTCATCTCGACCCGGTTCGGTGCCACAAGGTGTCGCGCAGTACGGTTTATGTCGAACAACTTTTATCCTTTCCCTACTTTTCGCTGGCCAGCCCTTCAAGGTAGAGATATGTCTGCTTCTCTGAATCATCGAAAAAGCCTAGGCTCTCTTCATCAGAATCACCGGCTGCTTGAGCATTACCAGCAATTGAACTTGTGGTGGTCGTGGACAGTGAAGCTATTTGTGAACGAATGAGCGTATTGCCGGTGTGAGTATCAGCACACGCGCTGTTTTCCGTGAGAAGATCGTCTTCAGTTGCAGTCTTGGAAGTAGACGTTGTACATACATTATCAACATCGTGCCACTCGTTGTGCTCGTACGAATGTTGGATCGCGACACGCTTCAAGTCAGCCGAGCTCAGAACTTCAGACTTGACTGACACGCTTAAACTCGTCCGACTAGATGAATGACTATCCCGAGCCAAACATTTGCTCTTCTCGGCCTCTCCCGACAAAGGAGTCGATTTGCCTGACCATGTTGGAGAAGATTGCTCCGATTTGAAGAACGAATCTTCGAGCGGACGAGACGCCACCAGCCTCAGCGCCTCTTCTGCAGGCAACTCGACCGCGGCTGTTAGAAGCGGCCTTGCGGGATGTTCTTTCCTCGTGCCGTCTTCTGGCATGAAAGGAGACCGCCGGAGCGGCGGCAGAACCGACTGAATTCGTCCCGCAAGCGAAAATTCGGGCAAATCATCGCCATCGTCACTCAAGCTTGCGCCGTGATCAGAAGTACTCATACAGTGTTCCTTGTTGTCATTGTCCCGTAACAATATCAAACCTGCTGCCCGTATTTTGGAGAGTTCTTCATCTCGAGCGTTCTCAGCCACAGCTATGATGGACTTGAGATCAAAAGCGGCAAATAAGCTTAGTTCCTCATTAGTAGGAAAGGTCTTCAATGGAGTGGACTCGCCCGCAGCAGTGAGTAGCAAGCGTTCAGCTGGTCCGGTTATCTGCTTCGGGGACTTGGAGTTACCACCCATGATTAGACGCAACGGATTACGGATGGATCGGTTGACCTCAGTCTTTACTTCACCTTCATGTTCCTCTGGCTTGGGAGTGACGAAATCTTTGGACGCAATCTGCAGCAGGGCACGGTCGAAAGCCTGGGGCACATTGACTTCGATATTGCTAGTCCTGGTCGAAGATCTCATCGCTAATGCGCAACCATTCCGGAAAATTTTCCACTGCTTCTACTGGTCGGTTGCGGTGCCTTGCACAATAACCGGCAAGTGCGGCAGTTGCTATGGTGCTCTCTTCTGGAAATTGTTTCTTGAAGGCTTCAGCGAATCGATTTATCGCTTCGCTGCGATATTTTCGATTAGGATCCAACCCAAACATGCGCTTGAACGTCTGCTCTGCACTGTTTTTGGTGGCATATGTAATCTCAAACTCACTGTCGCAGCGACCAGGTCTTATCAAGGCATCATCGAGGTGGTTTTTATGGTTCGTCGTCATAATGAGTAGTCCACCCTCCACCGAAGCTGCTCCATCGATGACATTCAGAAGCCCGCTCATGGTTATGCTCTTGATAGGCACCGGAACAGACTGAGACGGTCCTATCATCTTCTGACGGGAAGAATTCGAGGCTTCACCGGCGCCTCTAAACGCATCGTTCTGGTCTACTTCGTACCCAACGTGTGCGGAGATCAGTTCGAGAACTGCTTTGTTCGAAAGAGCCTGCTCTCGATGATATCGCTTCATCTCTGCAAGTTGTTCTTGGTGGTATCGACTCATGAATTGGCCAATAGTCTGTTCGATAATATTGACTGCTTCAGCTGTGTTAATCGGTACAACTTCCTCCGCAGGTTGCAGATTCTTCTTTGCGGCGGGCTGATCGCGTTTTCCAACATCAGCCGAAGAAACATCAATATCTTCCATCAATACCACGGAAGGAAGAGGTATGTTAGCAAGAGCCTTTTCTAAACCTTTGTCGTCCATGCCTCGAAGTGTAATCGTCACTAGAGGTACGCAAGCGTGCGCGGCAACGGCAACAGCCAGACTAGTTTTACCAGTCCCAGGAGGGCCGTAAAACAGAAATCCGTGCCTACAGGGCCTGCTAGTATCACTGTAAACTTTTCTGGAGTCCTTGTGGAAGATGTCCTCGACTTTCTGCTGTATTTGATCTCGCATCTTCGGCTCCGTCTCAATGGATGATAACGGACGTTTCTCTCGCAGATCGTGTGCTGTACTTCCAGGCATCACTTTGATCACCTCCAGCTTTACGCTTTCTAGAGCTTTGGCCTTGATATAGTTCAGTAATTCGACGATCGGTCCATTGGTATGGCCAAAGCAGCGAACGGTAAGTTGCCGAGCCGGATAGTTAGAGTTATTTGGAACGCAGCCCCAATCATTCTTGTTTGGCTCGCTTGGCTTGCTATCGGCTTTTGATTCATCGAGCATGAAGAGCGTATCATCAAACCAGAAGGCTTGTTGTATCTGACCAGGCATAGGTTGAAGTACACCCTCCTTGTCGCGTTCGTCATGCTGTCCACGGAAGTTGAACCATGACTTCTTCGTACTGATAGTGCTCGTGCGGATGAACCGCAAAAGACTGTCTTGCAGAGTGGAATCAGTCGGACATAAAGTGATGGAGAATCAGATGGGAACAGATAGACTGAGCAAAGAAGCCTTGCTCTCCATATGGTCAATCTGTTCCATAGCTGCTGGATTTTGCGCATTCATCCATTCTTGTAGAGAGGGATCTCAACGTCGGCTTTGCGACACAATCTGCAAGCACGTACAGGCGGTTGTGCTGGATTGATGAGACAGTACGAATAAATACCCCGCCACTTCGCAGACTCATTCCAGCAATATTTTCTTCCTCTGAGTCGGAAATCGCTCAACTAAACATCGTGCATCGCGAGAAACCGAGTCAGGGATGTACGTCAGCACAACCCTCGAGCCAGCATCGTTCGGCGCTCCTGTCCGAAACTGCGCTTCATTCGAGCACCCAAAAGCATCGAGTTCAACGATACCAACGCGCTCAGACACTCCATCTTGAGTCCGTAGCATGATACCGTAGTGTCCAAACATCACCGCGCATTCGAACGTTTCCGAGCAAAGTGCAGCGCGTAGTGCGCTGCCCTCTGGAGCATTGGGCGTAATATCAACGCGCCAAACCAGCAAATCCAATTCGACGCCCGTGATACCGGCTTTCCCTAGCGTATCATCGCTAGCAATCACCGCGAAGCCAATGCGGGGATCCGTGCAACACGACAATGTAATTTGAACGATGTTTGTTTCAATGCCGAGACGGTACGTATATAACGAGGCCTCGTTGCCGTGGAGTCGCGTGATATGTTCGAGTACCGACTCAGTCAGAGGTTTAGCCTCTCCCCAGTTGGTATGTATCCATATTTGCTTTGGAATGTCTCGTATTGCGCAGTCGTATGATCCGGGCTGAGATATTGGCCATGTGACGGGTGTAATCCAGCCAGCCCAGGACCAGCTGGGGAATCCTTGTCTTCGAACTGATGGCTCATTGCTGCTACTACGCCAATTCATTCCACATCCCATGGCGGCATATATTTGCTGATTTTGGTCGAGCATGGCCACCAACTCCTCAAATGTATCGAGGTCGTCTTTGTTTTCAGGACAGTATGCAGCGGGACTTGTGGGGATGCCCCAAAACTGATGAAAGGGCCCGACTTTTAGCCCTCTGAAGTATTTATTTGTCGCGTTTGTAACCCGCGAGAAAAGCCCTCGGATGGCGTTGAGAGCATCGGACTGGTAGCTCAATTCCCTTTGGGTATATTCTCCTATGCTTTTCAGAACAACCCATTCACGGTCGGGGCGCGAGATGACGGACTGAAGGCTCATGAACAGATCATAGCCAGCATTCGGATGAACTGGTACTCCCTTGGTGTCTGTTTGGGCCGATGAAACCATAATATGTCCTTGTTTTGGAGCTGTCTTTGGGTCTGGATCTGCAAGTTCGCAGCAGCTTGTAGTGTTGCATTGATATATGACTTGTTCTTCTGTGAAAATGAGACGGCGCCGTGAGAAGTATCCTTCTTGATATGTCCAGCCTCGTGTATGCCATTTTGACCTACGAACGGCGTCGCCTGGGTTCGCCAGAAGAGATACCCAAGTTGTTCCATCGATATCAATCCTTGGCTGCGCACGACGTGACCCTGTGCGAACACCAGGTAGTCCCCGGTGCGAACTAGTTCCAGCTGCAGCAATAATTGTGAGCGCTGCACATTGATATATACTGTCCATCTTTGATATCTGCTCTTGCTTCTCGGGAGTGTTATCCTGATTGATACAATATCTATCAACCCACAAGTAGTGGAAGCCTAACTTCACTGCCACGGTCATTGCGTCCTGAATCGTATGCGGGAATTGCTGTGTCCGTCGTTTTTCTACATCAACATGCCTTGAGTCTGCGGAGGCAAGCTCTTCTCCCCATACGTAGCTCAACGCTACATATCGCTCTCCAATCGATGCTAAAACTACTTCTGAAGTAATACAATCGATGAGTCGGAAGCCTCCTACCCCAAATATTTGGAAAAATGGATCGCCCGGCGAACATGTAGCATGATGATGCTGCACACAATCTTCAAGCCAGGGCCGAAACATATCGAAGTCTACACAGTCGGGCCGTAATGGGCGGTATGGTGGCTTTGGCTGTGCGGAAATCCGTTCTCTGATGACTGGTACGAATATGCGTTTCTCTCGATATTCTGAACTGCGTTTATTATCGCTTTCCTGCACACACATAGAAGATAGAAACGGGCCTTGTTGGAAAGTATATGAAGAGCCTGGTAGCCAGTTCAACATTGAGACGTTCAACCTTTTTGAGCTGTCATTGGCTGAATTAACAGAAAGACTTGAATTGAACCCAAGGAACGCACACATATGACACTTGGTATCCATGGAGAGTGTAGCTTGTCTGTATCCTGGAGGTTCGCATACAACCGGGTTGGTCCCTTCCAGCCATGCTTCCAGATTGACGGAATAACAGTCCCAGCACGAGATGTCTGCTATCCCTTTCCATTTTTCTGAGTCGTAAAGCGATGGTTCTGAGATAGCTTCATCGTCCTGATCAGGGTTCGTTTCTTGAATCCAAGATTGTTGCTGCTCAGAAAGAGCGTCGCATGCAAAGCGTGCAGTGGCGGATAATGTTCTTGCTTTGAACTGGTAAGGACAATGACTCGTGGCTTCGGCCAGACCTTTGGTGGACGAAAAATCGCGTGGCATCGCGGCGGTCTGAAATGAAGAAGAATAAGCGATGAAGAGGACTCTACCTAGATGAAGTGGCGGCGCTGTGATGCGGCTGAGGCTGCGAAGGCAGCAGCGACAGGGAAAGCTTATGTAAGCACATTACCGGTAGCCCCTCTCTAAACAGCGGCATTGCCAGTGCAGTTGCGACGAAACCGAAATAGCACGCCTAGTAGCCTTAGGATGCGAGAAACTATGTTTGTGTTCCAGCCTCGCTGGGTGGATGTCCACAGATCAGCCCCGCAATGTCTGAGCCCTGCTGCCTGCGCTCAGCCTCAGCAGCTACGAGATCGTAACCTTGTCTCTGCATTCCTGCACAGCCTCGTATTTCTATTCAGTCCGAAAAGCGCTTTATACGATTTGTTCGATTATTTTCGGTGCGTCGCTAGCCATGAGCGGTCGATTCGAATACCAAAAGGTGGACCCTGCTAGGCGCGAAATCAGGCTCATTGAACTGTTCCCGAGAACCCACCATCTGAGCAAGGCTCGACCCGCATGCCGAATGTTCCATGCCAGCCTCGATGAAGACCCCCCGTTCTTGGCTTTATCGTACGTCTGGGGAGATCGCAAGGATGGAAGAATCATATTGGTGGACAAACGACCCTTTAGGGTCACGCGCAATTTGTTCGAGGCAATGATGGGCTTTGAAGAAGCAGAGAGTATGATTGTATGGATAGACGCGATCTGTATCAACCAAATGGATGATGAAGAGAAGGGATGGCAGGTCGGGCTCATGGGCGATATCTACCGACAGGCATTCGGCGTCCTTGCCTGGCTTGGAGCACCGGCGGACAACAGTGACACCGTCATTGACTATCTCAACATGCTGGGAGAAAGGGCCGAAGCCTGCGGTCTTCATAATGGCCCTCAGGGATGCACGTCGATTTGGCAGGCGATAGCTACGACACCATCATATATGCAAGACCCTGCCAAGATTGTCTTGAAGAGTTGGCTTGACCGGAGATTGATATCGGTATCCAAGCGTGACCTAGAACAGCTTCTGGATTCCATCAGTGGCTGGAAGTCTCAGGATCAACTTCTTCCCATAGCTGGGCTAAGGCGCCTTTTGAGACGGGCATGGTGGGGACGAGTCTGGGTCTTGCAGGAAATTACCCTACCGGAACGTGCTTACTTTGCTTGTGGAACAAAGCGCATTTCCCGTCAAAGGTTTCGAGCTGCGTTCAATGCATACTATGCTCTGTCAGTCACGCTATCCTCAAAAATGCAGCAACAGCAATCTTTGACATCTTATCAAACGGATGTCGTTTTCACAGCATCACACAGAGCTCACGTCATGCTTTCACTATCAAACGTGTATCGCCTTGAAAGATTCCCGCTAGTTGGTTTGCTCCGCGCGACTTGCGTCGGCAGTATGCACCATCTAAAAGAGGATGGCTACCAGCATCTGGACTCGACCGATTCGCGAGATAAGATTTTCGCGCTTCTGGGCATTGCCGAAGACCAAAGAGAGTTGGAAGCATTAGGTGTCCTTCCCGACTACACTTCTTCCAAGAAAGAAGTATACATGACTACTGCAGCTGCTCTACTGCAGCAAGGCCATACTTCGATCCTATCACTCTGCGCGGCTAAAACCTCAGGCGACCTGCCTTCATGGGTACCGGACTGGTCTATACCCATGCCAGAACTTCTCCAAGAGATGAAAAACGATCACCTCACCCTCTATCCTAAATCCAACGCCTGTGGGTCGGAAACTCAAAACCGCATCAACATCTCGAGAAAAGGTCGAAAAATTACAGGCATTTCTGTGATGGCTATCGTCTATGACGAAGTTGCCCGAATCGGCGTCGTTCCCAGGATGCCCAATACGGAAACATGTTTGCACCCGTTTCAGTGGTTGTATGAGCTCTTGCGACTCACATACGCAGCCACTGGGACTTACGCAGATTTCAACGAGCGTCTAAAAGCAGTGGTCAGAACCTCGCATACAGCTATTGGATATGGAGAAGACACAAAACTAAAGCGAGTCAATCGGTTCTTCGACGCCTTGCCGATTTTCAGAGACGGGGTTTCCAGTATAAGGCGACAGGACATCAAACAACAACTTGGAGACTTCCTAGCGAGTAAAGTAGTGAAAGGCCTGCTCAAGAGTGGATGCGGAGTTCCAGCGAAGCTCATACATGATCTTATGAGGGTCACCGTCAAGCGCTCACCATTCATCACTAAGAAAGGGAACCTTGGCATAAGCTCTTGGGATGTCAAACCAGGCGATGTCGTTGCCATTATTGCAGGGGCACAGGTACCATTTGTTCTTCGACGCGTTGAGAATGGCAAATATGTGATTGTCAGCGAAGCGTATATAGACGGAATCATGGACGGAGAAGCAGCGGAAGACGGCGAATGGGGACACATTCACCTCGACTAGCAAATAAGGCAATGCTAGACTTAACACCAGCTGCACGTCCTAATGCCTCAAACTTGAATGCAGAAACTACCAATCGTCATGGTACTAACAAACATGCCAACTAACTAATCATCCAACCATCCCCACAACGCGGACTCATTCCCCCCAGCCCTGCGCAAACCAAGCCAATCCACACACCAGTACAAGACAAGTTTCCTCCCCTCGAACATCTATTCACTCTTGTGACACCACAACATAACGAATTTAGGGAAAGCGCACGGGAATGACTGAAAACTCACAGTCAATAATCTCGCCTGAAGGCGAGACAAATTTGGACTTTTCGAAGCTGCACGAACGATTTCCTAGATTTCACGGGTACCTGACTAACCTCAAAACATCGGTACGGGTAGGGAGGAGGTGATGACTCCACGCGAAAGAAACCCTGATTTGGAAGCGATGGTCTACACATTATAGGCTTCATATCACCACAACCGTACAGTGCGATGAAATCATCAAACCTTACCACGTAGAGCCGAGCACATCGAACGATTAAAGTGTAGATCAGAGGTAATGGATATATACAACACAAAAAAGCCATACGAGGGTATTACCGAGCACCAGAAACGCCCACGACTCAAACACCATCCTGACTATCCTCGCCCCAACACCAACGGCGAAACCTATGGCACAACAGCCATCTCCAACCCCCCATCCCTGCCCTCCTTAACCTGCACAATACGGCTCCGCAGCACAGGAAGATTCTCCTTGTCGCTCTCGCCCCCAGCCCCAAAGTTCAGTCGCCCATTACGCATCCACCCCCCAGATGCGCTACTCGACGGCGGCCCCGTCCCAAACGCACTCCTAATATCGATTGCAGAATCCACAATGCCCAGCCCCTGAACACCTGCTTCTAGCTCCTCGACGCCCTTGCGCTTATGCCTGCTTTGTTCCGCACTACCAGGTAAATATATGCGCTGCGCGCCTAACGTGCGTTTAATGTCCTCTAGCAGCACCTCCATGGGGCACAGGTAAGCGATATGATTACGCTGACACCAAGCCAGCACATGCCCAACCACACGATGCGTTTTATTCTCAACAATCCACGCGCCCGAATCGCCGCCGACTCCGAAGCCCCCAGCGACGGACCAGGAGCGGGAAAAAGTTTTGCGGCGGTAGATGCGCACGGAGGACATTGCGGGGTTGATCATTCCGCCCTGGAGACCTGTTGTGCGGCCGAAACAGTGCACGTTCATGCCGCCGAGGTGGTCTGCGTTGGCGACGCCGTTTGGGTATTCGTCTTCTTCTGGTGCGTAGTGGCGTCTATCGACAGGGACGTTCAGTTTGGATGCGATCTCGCGCTGGTCGGGCTCCATTTGCTTGAAGCAGAAGCGGCGGCCGCCCTGGCAGATATTATATGGCTGGAGGCGCGATTCGTTGAGTTTGAGCAGGGCCCAGTCGATTTCGTGCACGATGCCGTCGCGCTTCCAGCGACGGATGCCCGAGGACGCGTGCACGTGGCCTAGCTCGTGTGAGAGGAGGTGCTCTTCGTCGCGGTCATCGTCGTTGGGGAAGAAGGCTTCGTCGACGTCGTCGATGGCTGGTTGCGTGATTTTGATGTCGCTGCCTGCGCCGGGCGAGATGCCGTCAATGTCTCCTGTCGTGCTTCGCGATATTGTGGAGTCGCTCATGCCTGGGGCTTCATCATCTGAATCGAACTCGGAATCGGAGAAATCAAATGATTCGGCGTCGGCGTCGTCGTCAACGTCGCTTTTCATCTCCTCATCGTCTGATAGCTCGAGATCCCACATGGCTGCTGGCTCCTCTGAGTTGAGTTCGAGGCCTGGTTGGCCACCCACGCCCATGAGCCACGGGTTATTGCCTGTCGCACTCGACAAAACTGGATCGTTTGAGTATGGGCTGGATAGATCCGCACCGTCTTCGCTCTCATCATCCGATGGATCATCGAGCAAGTGGTGCACGGTCATGCCAACAGGCTCGTCATCGACCAGGATTACTCCGCCGTACGACACAGGCGGGAGGTGCTCTCCGTTGAACGCGCCAATAGAAGCTCCGCAGAGAGGTCGCTTTTGATGATAAGGGTTCATGACAGCCATATCGGCGCCGCCGTCGTTGTTCACCATCGATCGATGAGGTGGGCGGACCCTGCGCGACGAGCGACTCATTTTAGATCTGCGAATCTTGCCACGACGCACTTTCAGGTCAAAAACGCTCTCATCGTAGCGGAAACGTCGAGCAAGAACGGCCTTTACCTTTCCGACACTACTGCAGGTGACGAAAATCGTAGGCCGCGCCTTCTCCTGTGTTTCACCGATGGCAACAAGATCTATACTGATAGTCTCGTCGGACTCCTTGAGTGCGCGTTCGATGACGCGTTCAAGACGAGGCAGCATGACGGTGTGCCACGCTTCGACGATATGGGGTGCGAATGCTGCAGCAAACAACCGAAGCTTGGGGCGTGCGACAGGCTCCATGTCGGTTTCGATGTGGATTGACGACGTGATGAATTTGTTGTTGTTCTGTCCGATGCTGCGAACTACTTCAGGCTCCGGTGTGGGATATCCGAGAGCGGCTTGGGGCCAGTGACGAAGGCCGTCAGTGAGGAGTGCTTCAATGGTGTTTGTTCGTTTTTGCTTGCTCTCGCGCCAAGCTTTTTGGATGATTGTGATCTTTTCTTTGTACCCCTTCAACGTCACGTCCCGCGGTGATGACTCAGCACGCGACGCCCGCCATGCGCGTTGGATGATCGATGCAGCGGTGACAACCCGCTCCTTGGAGAGAGATGCTACGTCACTTCGATCTTGTGAATTAGGTGGTGTGTCCACGAGGGTACCTAAGGGATGAGGTTAGTAACGGCCCAAAGCCTAGAACGCACTGTCTTTGGGTTGCGACACAGAACACGCAAAGTGTCTGAGACGTTGGTCCATTTGCGACATGTTGTGAATGAGTCACACATACCTGATTCTTCGAGAGGATCGCGTTGTTCCCACTCAGGCTCGGTTACCTCTTCTTTAGGGCTCATCAAGCGCAAACTTTCTGAGATACTTTTGCGGATAGAGTGCTGCGAACGCTGGGATGGATAACGTGTCAGGCTCAGATCTGGCGACTTCATAGGAGACGATTTTGACAAGGATTTTGTCCGCTCCAGGGCTTGCGAGCCCTTTTCCCTCGCCCATCGTTTGGCACTTCTATACGACGGACTTGAGGGAACCTCGGTTGCGATCTGTGGTTGGCTAACACTTTTGCGCTTCAACGGTGACGCCGACTGAATAGGATTGACGCCGGGTCTCAGCTCGTTCACATCAAACCCAGGCTCAGACTCGTCGAGCATACAGCATCGCTGGAGTCTGAGAATGACACGATTATAAAGCTGCGAAGGATCTTGCAGACCTTCTGCGCCATCGGCTGCCCAAAAGCAGTCACGGACCACCTGCATGTAGGCGGTGCCGCACTTGGACGCCAACTTACGGATGTAGACATCTTCTATCCGTCGCTTGAAGTCGTTCAAGGTATATTTTGGCTTCCATAAGTCACCCAGAGGCTGCCATAGACCAATCTCAAGCAGGATCAAACCAAGACTGTACATGTCGAAGTGAGGCCCATAAGGTATGTCCTTAGCACCGGTGAATTTGGGGTCGTCGGGATGACGATAGATGTTGAGTGTTGGCATCTTGTTGGCAGGCTCGATGTCGTAGTCGGAGAACAGATCAAACGAGCAGATGACGGGAGATCGGAGCGTGTACTGCAGCGCCCGGGTGTTGGCTGACTGGCGTTTGGCCTTTTTGAAGACCAGGATGTTGCTGCTGTTGATATCTTTATGAACGAAGTGGTCGGCATGGATCTTGCTGAAAGTGAGGGCAAGCGTAAAGGCGAGACGGAAGCGGTCTTCCAGGGGTGGGGTTGCGCTGTTGGAGTTGTGCAACGATTTAGAGCCTGTTTGGAGGACACTGAGCAATGTAACGGGCCGTAACTCCTCGACAGACTTGTGTGAGTCGGATGGGCCGGAGTAGACGGACGTCGGCAGCTCGAAGACCAGGCCGAATCGTGGCTGTTTGTGGTCTTCAAAGTAGCCCAGGCACTTCAAGGTACCGTGGAAGATGTGGTTACTTGATAGTTTCGTCAGGATGGAGAGAAGGCTTTCGAGACGGTCTGTAGGTGGAGAAACGCCAGTGGAGCGGTATGCCGCGTCGTAGGTTGCGTACTCAATCAGGATAGGTACCTCGGTGGTGCGTCCTCCATCGGTCTTCCAGGGGTTGGTAGAACTGTGCCGTGTTCGTAGTCGACCTATCACGCGGATAGAAGATGTGCCGACACTCTCGTATGGCGGGGGCTCCTCTTCGGGCAGGATCAGATCTGACTGATCCAGCTTGGGAGGAAGGTTCGACCGGGCGGCGACACTTCCATGTGCGTTGAGGGGGAAGGTCGCTGGGTTGACGAGCGTGAGGTCGGATGCGCTGTAGGCTGCTGAGAGATAGGGGGCAGCGGTCGGTCGTGGGGTGGTGTCTATGCCCGCCTTGGAGTGGGGGCTGGGGTTCCTCGAGGACGCGCGCTGGGTCCGGCGCGTTCGTGAGAGGTCGTAGAGGATATCGATGGAGGTGGTCAGGTCCTTGATCAGGTCCTCGTAACGTGACCGGTCGGCGGCCGCCCATGAGGGCGCATCATGTGCAGGCGCCCTCTTCTCCCCTGACAGCGCCTTCCCCACAGGCGCACCTGTTCGCAGCCTCTCCGCCTCGTCCGAGATCTCCCTGATGGTGCCAAGCACGCTCGTCACCGTCTCCGTCAGGCCCGCCTGGTCCACGCTCTCGTCAATGTCTCCCTGCTTGCCCTTGGAGTTGTCGCTCCAGTCGACGCCCCATGTGATGAGCCGGTCCTTCTGTATGCGGAACTTGCGGTGCAGCGCATTCGTCTCGGGCTGTGTGTCCGTGTCCTTTGTGTCCTGCTCGACCACGGCGTCGCAGGACGTCTTGGTGTCCGAGTATAGCTGCGTTAGTCTGCTGATGGTCTCCATGTTGAGATACTGATGCGCGCAGTCGCGTCTGCGATGGTGTCGGGGGGTGGTGATGTTATTGCGTCGCAAGGGTGCGCGTCTGCGGGCACATAGGGAACAAAGCGAATGCGACTGCCTTGAGGGTCGTCGTCATGGCTTCGGGCGTGTTATGTGGTGGCATGGGTGCATTTCGTGGATGCCTAGCTGATCCCCGCCTGCACCCAATCGCTGCTTCCGCGGTGGCGGTGCCTGAGGCTGGTGATGCCCCTGCCCAATCGCATCGCAGCAACGCCGCCATGAGACGCGCACGCGGCTCTTCCGGACGACTGCGCCCTCCTAACTTCGACACCGCCAACCCTCGAGTCTCACGCGGGGCAGACTCGCTCCGTCCTATTAGTGTATCAGAATCCGGGCATGTGAGTACGCTGCGCCATATACCCCTGAAGAGTCATGTTCGCAATTCCAAGCAAGGAACATCAATCAAATTCGAGACGTACTCTCATGCATCGCAATAAAACTCCCTCAAAACCATCCATCTCGACTCATCATTGCAAGTCTTGTGACTGCGCAAGGCCATCAATTCGTTTCTGGTTCGTTCATGGGCAAACAGCAAGCTGTTGCTGCGTGAGTGCAGCAATCTAGTAGTCGTCATCACTTCAACTCTCCCTCGATTCTACAATGTTACCACTGCAATTTTCATCTCCACCATTTGTGAAAGATGTCAGGGGGAATGACCTATGGGGTATGGGGTATGGGGTATTCTCAATTCTCCTGCCAACTACTGGGGGCCTTTGAGAAATATAGCCTCAATATTCTTTTTCGTCTCTTCTCCTCTCTTTAATACTCGCCTACTCTTCCTTTCGTATATCAACCTTCAACTACCCAGAAACATGGCCAACCGACACCCACTTACGCTGAACTCCGCGCTTGACTGGATCACGGAGCTCGACAATATCGATCCCTCATATCCAATGCCAACCTTCCGATCGACCCTTCTTGGGAGGCTCCCAAATAAGGTGTTGCAGGTCTTAACCCGGTGTTTGTCGCGTCGAAGTCTTACTGCAGTCGCGCAGATCGATAAAGACTTGCGAGCTCTGGCCGAGCGTCGACTATATCATACTATTCACATCCCGTATGATGCCTTCCCCGATGGTGAGGATAGCGATGGCGATGGCATGGAACTATGGCCCTTTTTTCGAATAATGGCAGAGCGACCCGATCTAACCAAAAGAGTGAAGGTTATTGTGCTCAAGGTCACTGGCCGTCGACCCTCTCGTGCCACCCACAACATCGACGCGTTTATGGGAAGAATGCCATTCTCGTCCGAAAAAAAAAATTCCAATGACTGATTTTCAAGTCACTGGAGCACTTCTATGCCAGCATCTCACAGATGTGGAAGAACTCAATCTAAACCTGATCGATCGAGAGCTTGAAGATGACGACCCCATATTAGCTCTATATTCAATGAGCAAACTCTTCATAGCATTTGATCCCTCGACTGCACATCTTCAACCGATTTATGGCCTCCAGAAACTCCGATACCTCGAGTGGCAGGCCGATGAGTTTCACTGGGCATTCGCAAAGCCTCCCAACTGTCAGCCTGGCACCTCAGTTCACATGGTACACTGTGGACTGTATCTCCACGTGACTCTTAGTCACTTGCTTACTCATCTTGGTTGTGTATATAATCGCTCTCCGTAGCTCTTTCAATACAACAACCTTCTTCCTCTTTTTGCTGTCTCCTACATCTGACACCAACCTCCATACAATCATTCTCAGCCGACCATGTACTTTCCTTCCGGACAGCGCGCCCGCCAGACAAACCCAAGAGTCGAGACGCTTTCACTTACACTACGCTCATCGATCCTAAACGCAAGCGCCACCATACACAACACATTAACAGCTTTCATAGCCCACTTCCCAGCCCTTACGGACATATATCTCTAAATCGCAGACTCAGACTGCGACACTCACCACAACAACACATCCCTCGACATCACCCCCCACAACACCGGAAGCTACACCACTCTCGTCGAAAAATTACAACCCATCGCCAGCCACGTAGCCACCCTCGACCCAGGCATAGACTGCTGGATGCGATCCGAGCCCTCAAATTTCCTACCACACGTTAGACCGTGAGATAGCTTCATCCACTACAGCGCCCTGAAGTGGCTACGCGTTCCCTAAAAGTGCTTGATAGGCGCTATGCATCCGCAGTGGGCGCACGTCGGTCATCCGCCAGACGAGATCTTGCCATCCCCGCTGGAGAAACTCGAGATTGACGCGCCGGACATCGCGGTGTATAATTGGCTTGTGCTGTTCCCTGCTTTTCGAGATGCGCTGCCGAAGTTGCGCGAAGTAAGGTTGAATTGCTCGTTTTGGGATGGCTCGAGGTATGAGGAGTTTGTGTTTGAGACGTATCCGAATCCAGTGCTGGCGGCGCTTGGTTCTGTTGGTATTGATCTGGTTGTGAAGTTTGGGGGGCCGGGGTGGAGGGCGGAGTGGGATGAGTATGATCTTGAGATGATGGGGCTTGTGGAGTGGGTTGGGAGTCTTGGTGCGCCGGGTTCAGGTGAGGGATGGTGAGGAGGGTGGGATGGATTTGATTACTGACTGATCATAGGTATAACACTTGTATGAGGAGCTTGACAGTGACACTAGACGGACATTTTGGTGCCAAACACTGCCATATGCTTCGGCGTATTGCAATTACCACTGGAGACTTCATGTAACTTTGCGACTATGGTTGGTTAGGGGTGCGCAAATTAATAACGACATGAAATCAGATTGTCAACTACCAACGTAGAGCTCATAACCTCGATGCCTTCCACACGGGTTTCCTCTTCTCCGTAAACGCCTTCAACCCCTCCAAAATATTCTCTCCCCTCTGTAGCTCAGCAAACTCCCTCTCAAGCGTAATCTCCACCGCCCGCTCCACACTAGCGCTCTCCCATCCCTCTCTCAGACCTGCTCTTGTACAAATAATCGCATCCGGGCTATTCTCCGCAATCATAGCCGCATATCTAATCGCCTCCTCGAGCAACTTCCCCGCCGGAACGACGCTGTTGACCAGACCCCAATCCAGCATTTCCTTCGCCGATACGTTCCGCCCCGTGAGCGCGAATTCGCTTGCGCGCTGCAGACCCAGAGTCCGAATGATGCGTGGAAGTGCGCCGCCTATGGGCGAAACACCGCGTTTAACTTCTGGTAAAGCGAAGTACGCGTTCTCGGCTGCGACGACGAGATCACTACCTCACATATAAGCCACGCAAAAACACACGCAACGTTCTTTCCACTCACCAATTCACCACAAACTCCGTCCCCGCACCCATACTCAACCCATTCACCGCCGCAATGACCGGCTTCTTACCCAGCCTCCGACTCAACGGCTTGAACGCGGGCGCATTACCCAGCCGATCTTTCGGGTCCGCATCTGCGGCCATGCTGTTGTCCCACTCTTTTAGATCTGCGCCGGCGCTGAAGGCGCGCCCTGAGCCTGTGATGATGGCGACTGTGAGCGAGGGCTCGGCATCCAGCCATTTCCAGAAGGCGTCCATTTCCCAGTGCGCGGATGTGTTCATGCAGTTGAGATCTTTTGGGCGGGACATGGTTGCGAGGACGACGCGGGGGGAGGGGTAGCTCAATTGTAGGAAGGCTGTTGGGGGTGGGGGGGTTGTGAGGGGAGACATTGTGGCGGTGGAAGGTGGATGGTGGTGCAAAGGTGTTGGGACTTTCTGATCAACAAAAGGGACTGTAAGCAGGAGAGATGTTTCGAGAGAACCGAGGAAGTGACATAAGGCTTTCGGGAGCGTCTTGGAAGTTTAGCGTTTCAACGCAGGTACTCGGGATGCAGGGAAGTGGAGTGCAGGTACGCTGTGCGCTAATGACTCGTCGCTTCCACCTTGCCGGTAGGACAACAATAACCGTATCTACCCCGTAGGTTCCCCGCAATCATACACCGCCAAATATGTGAAATACTTATGCTAGTGTTAGAACAGAAGGGAAGACGCCTAGCGTCCTGGACAGTGGCTTATTGGTGAACTAGCGGTACGCATGACCTCTGTCCGACAATTACCTAGAACGTCAGGGGATCATCACGCACACCAGTCAAAGTACGTGGTTAGAAAAACGATACAAAGGATATTGAGTCGCAAAGGATATCTGCTCTACTTCAAAGTCACCAAAATATAGCCCACCATGAGGGTCTACAAGGACGACTCCCGCAGAATCGACATTCCTACCGAACAGAATCTGACTGAGCTTCTTCACTCCAACGCCATTCCGCTCCCACCCTCTCATATCATAGCCTCAGATAGTCTCACCAACCGAAGTTTGACAATTGGAGAGCTGAGATCCCGGGCTGGTAGAATCGCCCATGGACTGGACAAGACATACCATCCGAAAGAAGGCGATCGATGGGCAGTGATACTACCAAACTGTGTGGAATACATCGAGTTGTTCCATGCTTTACTCTGGGTCGGTGGAGTTGGCTGCCCGATCAACCATGCGCTCAAGCCCGTCGAAGTTGCGCATGCTCTGGCTGTTTCCATGCCTCAATACATCTTCGCATACAGTCCGTCACTCCCAAACATTCTCCAAGGCATTGAAATTGCCAAAAAAGAACTCCCTGATAAAGGAATACCATGGACAACCCCGACTGTCATCACAGTTATTGACCGCAAATCCAACTATGCGCATGCCCCGGATGACTTCCTCTCCTCCGAAACGCTTCCAATTCCCCATTACACCGACACAACAACCCGACTTGCCAGCATCCATCTTTCATCCGGCACCACCGGCGCCCCCAAAGGCGTCGAACTCACACACTACAACTTCGTCTCAAACGTCCACCAACTCTACGCCCACGACCCAGCACAATTCCACCCATCGGCCCGCATCGTGGCCTTCACCCCCTTCGTCCACATCGCCATGACCACCATGCCGCTCTTCTTTGGCCCCTTCACCGGCGCCCACCACCGCGCCATGCCCGCGCCCTTCAACCTGACTACATTCGGACATCTCGTGTCTTCCATGCGCGCAACAAGCTTCCAAGGCGTGCCGTCCATTGCGCTTCAAATCGCAAACTCGGACCTCACCTCCCGCCACGACTTCTCCGCCGCAGAAGTCATCAACTGCGGCGGCGCAGCCATGACCCCGGAAATCGTGGACAGACTGTGCAGTAAAGCCCCCTGGCAAATCATCCAGGTCTACGGCATGACCGAAGCCGCGCCATACGTCGCATACCAGCGCAAAAATCAGACGCTACCCGCCGGCGCAATCGGACACTTCCTGCCGAACGTCGAAGCTGTGCTAAAAGTCTCTGGCTCCAGCGTCGATGCGCCTGTTGGCGGGCCCGGCGAACTCTGGATCCGCGGTCCGAACGTCACGAATCGGTATCGCGGCGTAAGCGCCGCTGCGAATGCGGACGCTTTCCCGGAAATAGATGGGGTTAAGTGGTATAATACTGGCGACGTGTGTACGATTGATGCTGATGGCATTGTCAGCGTCGTGGGACGTACAAAAGAGCTTATCAAGTACAAGGGCTTCCAGGTGTCGCCGACGGAACTCGAATCCCACCTGAATGCCCATCCGCTTGTCGCCGATGCGGGCATTGGGGCTGTGTGGGACGAGTCGCAGCTCACAGAGTTGCCGACGGGGTATGTTGTTCTGAAGGATGATGTGCTGGGCGGAGATGTGGAGCGCGTGTTGAGGGAGATACATGAGCAGATGGATGCGTTGGTGAGTGGGTATAAGAAGCTGCGAGGGGGATTGTGGAGTGTGGATGTTGTGCCGAAGAATGCGACGGGGAAAATTGTTCGGGCGAGGTTGAGGGAGTATCTTACTGGGCATTGTTCTTTGGGGGCTAAGGCTATGAGGCCGAAGCTTTGAGGTGGGATGGACATGGAACGGTGGGCTTTAGAATTCTAGGTTTTGTGTCTAGAGTAGTAGTCGCTTGTATAATTTCCTATCGCCCTCAAAACTCACGAAGTACATCTCCCACCACACAGTAGCGGGAAGTTGACTTCAGTCCCATATTAGTGTTAAGTTGACTTCATTCAGACAGCTGTCTTGAGTTTAACTCAATCACAAAGTAGCAGTAAAGTCAACTTCAATCACAACTTCGCCATCACCCCCTCACATTCCCCCTCAACCCATCCCCTCCCCTCCCTCCTCGCCCTCTCAACCGCTAACAACCCCACCGGCAAATCCGCCTCCCGTGCCCTCACAAACTCGCCAAAGCTCTTCGCAAACCCATCCAACACACTACTCGAACTGACTCCCTCTTGCAAAATGCCATATACAACAAAATGCACCGCCCACAGATTCGGCGCTTCGAACCGCTCGATCCGATACCCGGGTTGCCAGTCGTCCCCGAGTAGGCCGATCAGCCGCGGAATAGTCAGGAAAGATTGAAGCCAGGGATATGCGTCGGCCTCGCGGACCCACAGCCCGATGTTGGCGTTTCCGCCTTTGTCGCCGGAGCGCGCGAAGACGAGGTCGCCTGTTTGGTATAAGTCAGCCATGCACGACATTATCACACCAGCCCCACCTTCGGAAGTCAAAAGGGTAAAGAAAGAACATACCAAGCGGCCTCCTAACCGTCTTCCCAAACGCCTCCAACTCCACCGGCCTCTTTGTCTCATAACTCTCCTGCCCCTCAAATCGTGGCCCAAACTCCCTCAATCCCCCTACTCGAATCGAATCCTTTTGGCCAGCGAAATGCACGCCCAACTCCACAGCCCCCTGCTCAATCAGCGCCGGAAAATACCTGACATACACCCTCGGCTCCAACGTGCGCCAATCCATACCCAAATGCAATCCACAATACCCCTGCATGCCGTTATAATATATCGCGCGGCGGAAGCGCTCAATCGCGTCTTTTGTGTCCGCTTGCACGAACATGCGAATCATGACCGTGGCAGCGGCTTGAGTCGTCGGATCCGGTGCTGCAGTGCCGTACGCGGTGATGTCGAGGGTTGAGTATTCGCTTGCGTCGAGTTCAGCTAGGACCTGGGTTTTGAGCGTGGAGACTTTGAAAGCGATGTCCAGGCCCGCGCAGTAGGCGGAGAGTTCGGCTTGGTAGCCGCCGCGAGTAAAGAGTGCGAGTTTGAGCGTGGGAGGGGGCGGGGAGCCTGTTATATTGGTAATTTGCACGCGGTCCTTGCCTACTTGACGTATATTCGCTCCATCAATGCGCGCAATGACGTCTGCATTGAGGTACTGCGAGCCCTGAATTTCATACAGAAACTGAGCTTTAACAGTATCGATTGTGACTGCACCGTTTGAATGATCCGGTTTGGTAATGATGCACTGGCCCGCGGCGTCGATTTCAGCAATGGGGTAGCCCACGCGCTGGAGTTTGGGTATCTCGCGGGAGCCGCAGTAGTTTCCGCCGGTGGCGTAGGCGCCGCATTCGATGATGTGGCCGGCCATGAGGCTGCCGGCGAGCTGGTTGTAGTCGGTTGGAGACCAGTCGTGCCACCAGGAGGCGAAACCCATGACTGGGCTTGCGTCGCAGCAACGGCCGCAGATGACGATGTCCGCGCCGGCTTTGAGTGCGGCTACGATTCCTGCTTGGCCGGTGTATGCGTTGGCCGCTAGGATTGAGGCTGTGTCGATTTCTACTTTCGCTCCTTTGATGTCCAGATGCTGGTACGAAGTACCTTGTTGGCTGCGAACGAGCTCGATGAGATTGTCGCCGCTGACCCAAGCTATTCGTAGGGAAGTGATGCCTTGAGATTCCAAATATTCATGAACCTTTTCCGCAAGTGCTTTTGGATTGAGAGCTCCTCCATCATGCACGATCTTGATCTTCTTCTGCGCAATCAGTCGTGCCGCCTCGCCATCGTTCCAGGCCAATTGCGTCAGGAAGTGAGGCTCATATCCAAGATCTGGTCGGTCTATTCTCTGAGCGATGGTCAGCAGAGTGGAGGCGCATGCGGCAAGGAGTAAGGTTTTACTTCAATAGCTTTCCATGCTAAGTTGAACTCAGCAAGGTAGTCTGCTGTAATGGCATCCACATCACCGTCTCGAGCGAGACGGTAGACTTGGTCGAGACCATCTCCAATTGCACCTGATGCGTTGCCTATCCGAATTGCGCGTCTCGGACCCATGGCCAATCTAGGTGCAGCAATATTTCAAGACACAAGTTGCCAGTAGGCAATATTCAGTGACTGAATATGGTAGATATAGAGCGAACAAGCTCGAAGGGTTGATGCACGAGGTTGGTATGATCTGACTGATGTCCGCTTCCAATGTTTTCGGTCCCAATTGGAGTCGACTGCTTGGCTAGTAGGAAGGGCTGCACTTTCTCGCACCGAGAATAGTGTCAGATGAATCTGACGTCAAGTCGAACCTGAACGCTGTTGCAAATGATTGGCGGTCTGCGGCTACCGGTATACGTACCGAGGTCTTGACGCTAATGATTCATTAGCGGCCAACACGCGTCCTTGGTAGATCGAGGACATACTGCGGAGCTTCTTTTGATACAATTGGTTCTCTTTCCCGGCTGCTCTGCAGACGTATGCTCAATTCATCATGTCGACTCCAAGAACCACGAATCCCGTTCCGTCATGGATCGAAAACCCATACCCGAGACTTGAGCATAGTCTTGTTGAGTTCCCAGCGAAACACATCCTTCTTGTTACTATCAATCGTCCAGAGTTCATGAACTGTCTGCCTGTCGAGGCAACCATTGAGCTTGGCGCATTGTGGAAATGGTACGATGCGGAACCAGAACTGTATGCACCCCGCAGATCTTAATCCGCCGTCAAAGTCGATCACTGACCGCAATTCTAGACGCTGCGCAGTCTTCACGGGCGCAGGTGAAAAGGCCTTCTGTGCTGGCATGGACTTGAAACAGCGCCTCGACATAATAAAGACGAACAATGTTGCCCACGAGTATCCGCAAGGAGGATTCGGCGGAATGACGAACCGGACCGGGAAGAAGCCCATAATCATTGCCTGCAACGGTCACGCACACGGCGGCGGATTCGAAATCGTCCTCAACTCGGACGTCATCTTCGCTTCTCCAAATGCGACATTTTGCCTGCCCGAGGTTCTTCGTGGCGTCTCTGCCCTCGCTGGCGCTTTGCCTCGTGCTATGCTGCTCTTCGGAAATCACAGAACCATGGATCTCATCCTGACCGGGCGCCGCATGCCTGCTAAAGAAGCATTGGAATGGGGCTTGTTGAAGGAGATTGTGCCACAAGAGCGACTCTTAGAAAGAGCTATAGCTTACGCGCAAGAAGTTGCGGCGAACAGTCCAGATGCGGTTATCATAAGTAGGCTGGGCGCGCGGGAGGTATGGGAGACGGGTGTTAGTCGTGCGACTATGAGAGGCCAGGAGCTGTACGCCGAAGCCATGTTGAGGAGTAAGAATGCGGCCGAAGGGTTGGCAGCCTACAGGGAGAAGAGAAATCCGAAGTGGTTACCTTCATATCTTTAAGTCGTCAGGCAATGTACATCGTTGAAGTGGAGTTGAACTCACCTGTCCAAACGTCATCTGAGCGTCCAGGTCGCTATATCCAATTCATGCGACCACAGCCCGTCCATTAAGAGTGCTCGGTTTTAGTTACTGCCTCAATACATTTGTTGGGTGATTTGGAGAAAGAGTGTCGTGGGTGTGCGGCCCAAAAGGGGACAGTGCTGTCATCTCTAGCGCGAAACGCGAAAAACGCCACGTCGTGTCACGATCGCCTCTACAACACTCAGCACCTGCAGCATACCAGAAACCCAGCATCACAGGAGTCTATCACAGCGTCAAATGCATCCTAAGATGTATGATACCAAGTAGGTGCGATTGCACAAAGATCTTCGCTTCTTAGAGTCTACTAGAGTCTACTCGACGGATTGCGCTGCGGCTTCAACACGCACAACCCATTTGATAAAGCGATACGTCCGTCTTCCTGTATTACGGTCTGGAACACGACATGGATGTTTCCATCCTTGCCTGCCATGGCCCACATCCTTGTTTCTAACGTCTCGCCCGGGTATACCACGTTAGCAAACCTCGCCGTTATACTCTTGAACCGGCTTGGATCACTTTTGCCCAATCTCAGTAAGATGCCGTGCGCTGCAATGTTCCAGCTACCGAGGCCCTGCATGATGCTTCCCTTGAATCCCGCTCTCTTTCCAAACTCCTCGTCTGCGTGGAGAGGGTTGTAGTCTCCGTTCAGCCTGTACAGCAGTGCTTGTGCTGCGGACGTCTTGTAGACATGCACGGCATCTGGCTTCCTATCGGGTGCAGGGTGACCTTTCCTTGTAGGTCCCTTGGGACCGCCATATCCTCCTTGGCCAATCCCGAACGCCATGTTGGTGAACTTGACATATTCTTTCCTAGTATTGGCGTCGACCAGCGTGTTCTCGCCCTCCAAGATCATGTTTCCGCCTTTGTCGTATACGCCGATGACTTTACCACGAATTTCGAGATCTAGTCCCGAAGGGTCGACTGGTAAAGGATTTACGATTTCCAGGCCCCGTTCGCCATCAACAGAACGCTGAGGATCGAAGGGTGGCGTGCCTGGAACGGGAGCATTGGATGCGATCATACGTTCAATGAAATCGAAAACGTCTTGAGATGTTCGCTTGAAGGCAAGGTTGGAGGCGAATGTGGGGAAAACTGCAAATGAGGGATGAAGCTCGTAAAGAAAGTGCAGTTCTTCTTTCTCCACGCCGATGGAAGCTGCCTACGGGAATTCGTCAATACCAACTCGACACAGACATCTGCTGAGTCCTCACAAATAGAAGCACATCGCGCCGAAGGTAGCCGACTTTCACAACAGGGAGTTCGTGACCTGCAGCCTTGGAGAAATCCACGTTGTCATACCGTCCAGAAGCATTTAGGGTAGGAAAGCACGACATGGCGGTACAAGCGATTTGCGGATGTTCTGGACGATGTTCGAGGACCTTCAAATGATCTGGACTGGACACTTGCATGTGCATGAGCGCTATTTCTGATAGAAGCGAAAGACTGCGCACGTGAACAATGCGCGCAAGTCGTATTCCGTTCAATGATTCATGCTCCGCAGGCTTCCGAATGGCTTTGATTTCTCACCATCCGGTCGTGGTGCCTGCATCCTGTGTACCCCGGATTCTCGTGCGGGGAAAAATCGAGCTAATGAGTCAGGAGTCCTGAACATGTGGCGCCGCGCATCCATTCGCCGCGCCTCGCGGTCCCATGGAGTCAGCCACTCGACTGCTTGGCGTTTTTAGAGGAAGTGAAGACACTATACTGACGCTAGGAGAAGACATGTAGTTGGGCAGTATAAGGACGACCTCAAACACAACAAGGTCTCCACTGATCTTCACATCATACAATCTAACTACTCACTGAGTGTGGAGCCATCAGTACCCCATCATGGCAAATCAGCTCTCCGAGAAGACCACATCCGCCGAGCATCGCGAGGAAGTCGGTCGCGCATCGATGAACACCGATGTAGACCATGTAGCCCCAGAGGCTATTGGAGGCGATCTCGCAGACATGCCAAAGGGGTACTACACCAATTGGAGGTTCATTGGATCAGTTGCGGCAGTTTCGTTCATGGCGCAGGGATTGTACTTGGGTATGAGTTTTAAGACTCTAGAAAATTCACCAGTAACTCACACAACACATAGGTTATGTGCTCCCCGCCAACACCATCGGCATCATCAACGCAAGTGTCGGCCCGGATCCCAACTACGTCCTCATCCCAATTACAAAGACGCTCTGCACCGGCTTCGGATTGACCTTGGTTGGCAGACTGAGCGATATCTTCGGCCGCAGGTGGTTTATGATCGGTGGATGCTCGCTCGCTATCCTGGGATCGATCATCAACGCCACTGCTAAAAACATCCCTACCATCATCGGCGGCACAGTCTTCGTTGGTTTGGCAGGAGCTGTTCAGACAAGCTTCAGGTGAGTGTTTTACTCTAATCCCACGTTATCGGCTTCGTCCGTTCTAACAAAGTCAGTTTTGTATTGATGGAATTGGTGGCGAATAAGCACCGTCCGATCATCACAGCGTTCCTCTTCCTCACGACCGTCCCATTCGCAGCTTTCGGAGCGGTCATCGCGAGAGCACTTGCTGGATATACGGAGCTCTCGTGGCGATGGAACTACCACCTCAATCTTATCACACAGGCCATTGCAGTTATCCTCTTCTTCTTCTGCTACCACCCGCCCTCTTATTCTCAATTGCACGAGGGCAAGTCCATCCAGAAGCAACTCGCTGAGCTCGATTATGGCGGCATCGTCTTGTTTGCTGGTGGCCTTGTGTCTCTTGTTCTCGGCCTATCCTGGGGCGGAGGGCTATATCCATGGAAGTCAGCAAGCGTCATCGCTCCTCTGGTCATCGGATTTTTCACCCTAGTTGCTTTTGCGCTATACGGTACAGGGTTTTCTGCAATCATAGAAATAAGATAACGGCTAACACAATATAGAATCATACATGCCACTAAAATACCCTCTTATCCCCATGTCGCTGTTCAGGAATGCCCGCTGGCTGGCTCTGGTCGGCGTCGCCGCAGTCGCTACCATGTTCTACTACTCCCTCACCGTCATATGGCCTCAGATGATCACTTCGCTATACACCACCGATAACATTCAAATTGGTCTCATGTCTGGAACAGTTGGTGGAGCCATCGCTTTCGGCCAGGTCATAGGAGCGCTTACAGTTCGATGGGGCTGGGGCCACTGGCAACTCCGCATCTCGAGTCTTCTCATGTGTGCTTTCATTGGAGCAATGGCAGCATGTGACGCATCGACTCGCAACGAAGGAATCGCTTTCACGACCATCGGCTCATTCGCGGTCGGCATTGTCGAGGTTATTGCCATCATTGCGGTTCCGTTTACCGTCCCTCCGAAGGACCTGGGACTCGCCAGTGGTGTGCTTGGTACTTTCCGCGCGGTCCTCGGATCGATTGCGTTGGCAATCTTTTCTGCCATTCTCAACACCAAGAAGAAGTCGGAAATTTCGCCACGAATCCAAACGGTTGCCGTGGCCGAGCGCCTCTCGCCCGCGTCAACCGCAGCTATCGTCAAAGCTGCAGTGGCCGGTCTCCGTGCAACTTTCACCAAGATTCCAGGAGTAACAACGAAGAACGTTGGACTGTTCATCAAGGCAATGCAGAATGGGAATGTTGCGGCTTACCACATGGTCTTTTACGCTAGTCTGGCTTTTGGAGGGTTTGCGGTGATTTGTGCATTTTGTACAAAGGATTTCACTCAGTATTTCACGGAAACCGTGGATAAAAGGCTGCAGGGAGCTGGCCACGAGACCAAGAAGGAAGTAGTCTGAGGTGATTCGGTTGGCTTCCAAGGTTGCGAGAAGATTTGGCTCTCCCTGCACATTTTGAAATTCCCGTCTCAATATTCGTTTCTTTGATAGTCAATAATTATTCCGTCTGCGTTACTAAGTCTTCGTCACACGTGGCTATATTTTTCAGCAAGGATTCGCTACAGCCGCTCTAGCTGTAGCCTATGGGCCTCTCCTATGGGCCTCCCCTCGACACTAATTGCGCTACCTACCAAGGAACGGAAACCCGAGAGAAGGGACCGGAAATAGAGGGGGAAGTATACCTTGCTTGTCTGCATAAGCCACATCTGCACTAATGATTCAGGGTATTGAACTTCAAGTCGCAAGCAGTATCTCTTTTTGAATGCTGGATCTTGCTCCTTGTGCCCAAATTTGGTGAAACACCGTCGACACAATGGGTTCGATTGCCCACGAGGATGAGCAAATTCTTGTTCTGGAACACTGGATGCCTCAACCGGGGAAGTTAGAGCAGGTAAATGCGAATCCTCGTCGATTACTTCATGAAAGCTGACATGCAAGAACAAAGCTCATCAACGCTTTTCAGCCGGTCATCAACCAAGCGAAACAAAACACTGATAATATACTGTGCTTCTATCTCCTTAAGGAAACGAAGGATGGTGGTAATGCAGCGGTTGTTACAGCTTCCCAGTAAGTCAATACGTACACATGACCATGCGCTCTATGCTAAAGTTTGACAGCTTCAATTCGAGAAAGACATACGAGAAATATCTCAGCAGTGCAATCAAATCAACAATCAACGAAACCTGCAATGAACAAAATCTCATTCGCGAACCGCCGCGCCAGCAAATCCTGAAACCGGTCGCAGGTTTCCCCCTACGATCTAACAACGACAATGCGGCCTTAGACAACATGGGCGGCTACGTCGCAATGGCGAAGATCGACTATGTTCCAGGAACACGAATCGAAGGCATCAAGCATTGGAGGGCGGTTGCGGCATCAGTCGAAGAGCACGAGAAAGAAGGAACACATACGTATTGGTTTCTAGCTGATCCCGAGCACGAGGACGTGCTATATACTCTGGAGAGATACCGCGATGAGAAGTATCTCTGGGACGTTCATGTACCTAGCGATGCTATCCAGGAGAACAAGGAGAAGCAGAAGGATATTAGGACGGGCTTGTTGCTTAGGTGTTTCGAGAGCGTGGGCTACTGATAGGACTGTATTGCGGTTAAATGTTATTATGTATGAAGTGCATATGCACCTGCTTGTACTGCAAATTGACAACAGAACCGATATGCAGGCAAGTTCGATTGTATGAGAAGCCCGCGCTGCGTGTGCGTCGAAGAGAACCTTGGAAGTCCTTCCCAGAACTCTCGAACCCGAAGCTCAGCCATCTATTCGATGCGTAGTGGCCCTTTGTCAATGGTGGCTCATTGGTGCGCACGGAGAGTGACTCCGGAGTGGCTTACACTGATGCGTGAACATTTCGCGGGATGTCTTTTCCAGGAGGCCACGCAGACGATGAGGGGCGGCGCATGGGCCGTCTGCCACAAGCGGCTGAACAACCCTGAATCATTAGCGTCATGGACGTGCATGGACTACCGCCATTACGCTTCCAGCGACGGTTATCGCTTGCCACAACACGAGATGAATGGCCATGAGACCAGACGCCCAAATGCTTCTTGCAGTCAGGGTCGGGAGTATTGGAACATCCGCCTCTCGATGCCTCCCGAGGTCGCTACCATCCATTGTAGTGGAGTTCGACTCCGCTCGCTGAATCTCATCGGCTATGCGCATATATATCTCTAATTCCGCATAGTTGGCTTTTTTATTGTCGCTCAGCATTTATTGCTTCTTTCTTTAATATTTTCTGGGTGTATCTTGCTCATATCTCCAGCTCTCTTTGCCCTAAGCACACACACACACCAGCCTCATCATGGAGGCGATAAGCAACAGCGTTGGAGGAAATGTGCCCAAGACGAATGGGGTCAATGGTCACTCAAATGGGACCAGTGGTCATTCAGCAAACACCAACGGCCACTCCGTCCAAAATGGAAATTCCAAACGTCCCATCCGCATAGCTGGATGCTCAGGAGGTGCGCTTTTTCGATTGCTGTTACTGTCAGTGTGATTCTGATACTGATTAAACTATAGGCGTCTATGACCGGAAACGAGCCATCCATGATATGGCCAAGAACGAAGATGTGGATGTCATCACTGGAGACTGGATGTCCGAAGCCAACATGACACTTCGTGGATCAGATAAGCGAGAGAAGCTCGGCTCTGGCACGCTCGTGGGCAAGGCATACGAGCCATACTTTCTCGAAGAGCTCGATCCCGCCATTCCGTGGCTCGCGAAAAGGGGTGTCAAGATCGCAGTGAACGCAGGCGCCTCCGATGTTCAAGGCCTCGCTGAAGCGGTCAGAGGACTCGTGGAGAAGCATGGAGTCGATCTCAAGGTTGCGTACGTTGATGGTGACGACGTGACAGATGCAGTTTTGAAGCTGTACAAGCAAGGTAACTACACGTCTATACATGCAAGACACTTGCGCTAACACATCGGTGTACAGGCGAGAAATTTCTCAATCTTCCAGCGAACAAGAACATCCAAG
The DNA here is from genome assembly GCA_010093685.1 of Ophiobolus disseminans. Lineage (NCBI taxonomy): Eukaryota > Fungi > Ascomycota > Dothideomycetes > Pleosporales > Phaeosphaeriaceae > Ophiobolus > Ophiobolus disseminans. The sequence continues at coordinate 453,784 of MU006236.1, read as the reverse complement.
ACTGGGGTTACGAACCTCTCTGCGCACAATGTTACCTCGGAGGTACCGGAATTGCTGCCTGTTTTGAGGGAGGAGCGGACATTGTGGTGTGCGGAAGAGTTGCCGATGCGTCGGTAACAGTCGGCGCAGCCATGTGGTGGCATGGCTGGCAACGCGAGGCAAACGTTCAAGAGCTGGCCGGTGCGTTGATGATCGGTCATATCATCGAGTGTTCAACCTATGCCACTGGAGGGTACTACAGTGGCTTCAAGGATCTAGGAGATCAAGACACTGACATGGGCTATCCTATCGCTGCTATAGATGAGAAGGGCCATGCAGTCATCACCATGGAAAAAGGCAAACACGGCCTAGTCACGCCCGCAACCATCGCCAGCCAACTTCTTTACGAGATTCAAGGCGACTTGTATTATAACTCAGATGTCACGGCCTCAATCAGCGATATTAGGTTAGAGTCGGTTGGTAAGAATGCCGTGAAGGTCTCTGGTGTCAAGGGCTCTCCACCCCCACCTACCACTAAAGGTACGTACTGCTGCAGTTGTTGTACTATCAGAATGCTGACACATTGCGTAGTTGGAATCACGGCGAAGGGCGGATGGCAAGCGGAATTTCACTTCTTCCTTACGGGACTTGACATCGAAGAGAAAGCGAAGATGATCGAACGCCAGACCAAAGAGACAATGGGGGAGCACTTATCTAAGTTCTCATGTCTCAACTTCACGATTGCCGGCAAAGTTCCAGAAGACCCACAAAGCCAGGACGAAGCAACCGTTGACCTCCGCATCTTTGCCCAATCGCGCGACCCTGACATTCTTTCCGCGTCCTCCATTATTGACTCCGACCGCGGCTCATTTGCGCGCTTTTGTATCGAGAACCTCCTCCAGGGCTATCCCGGAAGCACAATGGCGCCAGACATGCGACAAGCGATAGGCCGACCATTCTTCGAATACTGGGTTAGTCTATTGCCGCAGACCTTCGTCAAGGAAACAGCTCATCTGCACGACGGCCGAGTCATTGACATTCCAAGCCCATCTGTGACCCAGGAGTACGCTCGCGAGCAGCCAGATCAGCCCGCGACAATTAATCCCGCCGATCTTTCCAGGTTCGGACCTACGACACGTGTGCCGCTCGGATACATCACACTCGGTCGCTCTGGTGATAAGTCATCAAACGCCAATCTGGGACTGTTTGTTCGTCATGACGACGAGTGGGACTGGCTGCGCACAGTACTCAGCACTGATACCTTAAGGAAGTTGCTGGGCAAGGACGATGCTGGACGGCAGATTGACAGGTGTGAGATGCCCAACATCAAGGCTGTGCACTTCCTTTTGAAGGATCATCTCGATCGTGGTTTCAACGCTACGAGTGGGTATGATAGCTTGGGCAAGAACCTGTGTGAGTACATTCGTGCCAAGCACGTTGAAATTCCGAATAAGTTTTTGGAGAGGGGCAGAGTTTAGTTTATTGATGGAAAGTCTTATGATATTTTGCATTTGACATCTTGGACGCATGTTAGGCTCAGGTTGGCAGTGAATGGCACGTTATTGAATAGCAATCATGCATATCCTACACAGCGTATCTTGCTGCCCACGACTTATTGGCTTTCCAAATTTTCTTACTGTTTAAAACTCCCGGCCCAAGTGTTCGCTGCGACACTGCCCTCTAAAACCAATGCCTGAGAATCACCGTCCATGATCTCACTCAACTCAGGGAACCTGTGCCGAAAGGTATCCGAAACACCCCAATTCTTCAACTGTCGCAAATGCTGTTCAAAAACGGGGTTCAGAACCGCCGTCTTCGGTACAGTAGCCTTACCTTGAGAGTCGGAGCAGGACGACGAAAACCAGTCACGAGACATAGCCTCTGGGTTGACAATCTGGCTCTGTGTCGCTGGAATGAGGACATGCGCGTGATCGTAGGGCCAGGACACGTGGAAGGAGGATGAGTAGCATGAGGCAAAGTCGTCGAATGTAATCTCAGGGTGCTGGATCAGATGCACGCGAGCACTAGGCCATGGAATGCGATCAATCCAAGCGGGGTGCTCGACTTGAAGCTGCAACGGGACTGGACGCAGCCATATGGGCATTTTATCATAAGTTGACTGGGTGCGATATATAAGCCACTAAAATAATCAGCATTGGAAGTCGTGGCTTGCTGTTGCGGAGATTGAGCTTACGTTGAGCAGTTTGTACATGACATAGAGACACGCGGCTTTCTCAGGTAGCGTGCCGATTTCGGGATATGCCAGCAAAATATCAGAAACCACGTTGGAGACGTCGGCACTGCCGTTGCTACGCTCCCGGCCGAGCAGAGCATTCAGGTCGGGCTGATCTTCCAGAAAGATATCGGATGTGGCGTGAACTATCGTACTTGCTGTTGCGACATGGCTTTGCACGATTTTGTCCGAGACGCACGTCGGCTCCGTGTTCCACGGTACAGCCTCGTATGGATGCAGGGTCGCTGGTGCAGCGCTTTCCGAAAGGAAGATCGAGACTTGCAGGCTCATGTCTTCCATGTCTCTGGGCGATGAGCCTTGTCCGTGGAGTTTTGCTTCTTCTAGTTCAAGCCTCAATGCCTGATTCTCGGCACGAAGGATATCCGTTTCTTCTTTCGACTCCTGCAATATTGACTGCCATTTCGAAGTTTCGCTGATGAGAGTGTTGTTCAACTCGGCTACTTGGTATTGCAGGTTTTCAATGGTCCACTTCGTTCGGGAACGCGCGGCTTGTTGTGCTTTGCGATCGAGTGAGCGCTTTCGGGCGAGCCTTTCCGTGACTGTCTTCTCCGTTGAAGTCCTGGCATTGTGGGAAGAAGACTGGGATGAGATGTCGGACATCGATACAGTGCAGGTGTTCAAACTATATCAACGTGGACGTTTAAGAAAGATAATATAGGAATGTGTTTCGCATTGAGATCGCAAGAAGATTCACATCTCTGCCGGGCTGGGCGAAACATCGTTTTGTTGCTGACTGGTCATGCTGCACATGGGCGAATCGGTACGAAGGAGCTCGTATTTCACATCCAACTCCACATACCCCGCATCTCGCTACCAGGGCTCAGACTAGCGTCTGCTCTTAGCGTGCTTTGCGGGGCTCCTCGATCTGGTTCTTCGAACCCAAGTATATAACATGGCCAACAACGAAAGTCCTCATGCACTCCAACCTCCGTCGACGCTGTATGTCGCCCCTGTGATATATGTAGATTCATCTCCGAGCAAGAACGCAATCACACTTGCACACTCTTCTGGTGCTCCATGTCTCCCAAGTGACACGCCTGTGGAATCGCTCGCGGTTTTGCTGTCTGTCTTCGATGCTCGGTCGGTCATGGGTGTGACAATGTAACCACTGTTAATGTGGTGAGTAGGTAAAATGTACATTTGTCTGATTCGGCTTACGGCGCAAATGAGTTGACTCGGACACCTCTCGATCCAATCTCCTTCGCGGCACTCTTCGTCAGACCGATAACACCATGTTTACTCGCTGAATATGCAGCGTTGTTACGCCTTCCTGTAATTCCCGCTATACTTGACGCATTCACAATGCTTCCCCCATCTGCGATGACTCGCATCTGCGCTCGCATGCAATGCATGACACCTGTGAGATTAACTCCAATGATGAACTCCCATTCCTCTTCCTCTTGTTCAGCGAGGCCTCCTACCCCAATACTTTTGGGTATTACACCCGCGATGTTTGCTGCACCATCTAACTTGCCGAACCTTCGTACCGTTTCTTTGATCCATGCATCAACTTGCTCGGTGTTTCGGACGTCCAATGCAAAAGTGAGTATCTCGACGTCGTGCTTAGCCTTGATTGCCTTCAAAGCAGACTCCAAGCCATGTTGGGACACGTCGGCGAGAGATAAGGTGGCGCCGCGGCTAGCGAGAAGATGTGCACTTGCAAGTCCAATCCCGCTGGCGCCGCCGGTAATAGCAATGACTTTGCTAGTCATAGAACCTGTTGACGAGTAAGGCATCGTGGCGTCTCTGCAGTAACGCACTCATTGTTCTAAGATGCGAGGAGTGCCAGCAGTTCTATATCGAATTCGGAAGTGACACTAATGAGTCGTCAGTGCAGACTACTATGACTAATTAATCATAGCGCTCTACACCCCTGCAATTCGACATCAATCCGTTCGCTCTGCTGCAACAATCCACTAACATCGCAATCAAAATCGACACAGCGCCTGCCCTCGTTTATGCAACCGCCATCAGCAAAGGGTCTCATCACCGAGCATCATCTCGGTGATACCACGAGTCATACACCTCTGGCGCGTATTCGACTCGATGGCCTACCGACAGAGCTACTTCACATGGTAGCGGAGGGCCTACCTCGCAATGAGCTATGTACACTTGCTCAAGTTAGCCGGACCTTCCCCGCGGTAGTCGAGAAACAACTGTACGACGCCATCATGATCCCACACAATACAGAAAACAAAGTGTACGGAATCGACAAGCCCAACCCATTGTGGACCCTGTATCACACATTATCGCAACACCCACGTCTTGTGCAGAGGGTGAATAGCCTCGACCTCACTTTCTTCGACCGCATATGTAACGTCGAAGCGCAGGCTACTGGTGTCTTCTCTAGCGGCTTACCTCTGACCTCGACGATAAACCTCGATATACCAGAAGCTTACCTTGCAGGTGCACTTTTTCAAATTTTGACGAATCTGAAGACTTTGACGCTATTCATAATCGAAACCCATCCGAAAAATGACAATGTGAGGACGTTGTACCCCCTAAGAAGTTATTCAATCACATCAGTCTTTCCCGGCTTTAATCCCATAACATCTCACCAAGTGGCGCTGCCTGGCTTTCTGAATCTAAGGCGATTGGTCTGGTATGGTAACGAATTCCACTGGTTTCTCGCCAAACTACCGTGTTTGGAAGAGTTTCACCTGGCTGCAAATCAACGACGCATGGGCCGACGAGTGGCACTGCGGCGAAGCCGAAGACATTGGAGATGTTAATTAAGGCGAATACGAACCGCTTATCAAAATCTTCGAGTCGACGACTTCCTCCATCACAGAGCTTGATCTCACCATACCAACACTCGATTGGCGCATGAATGGAGAACTATCGTATCTATCGAACACCCTGCCAGGAGACGGATTGTCCAACTTCGGTTCGCTCGAAATCTTCAAAGTCCCGTAGGCTTGCCTGTTTAGCCTCGGCGCAACTACTTCCAAGCCTACGCCTAGCGACATCCTCCCAAAGACCTTGCAGCTTCTACAAATCGACTACCCTCAGATCGATCTATACGAGTGGCTCGCTCAACTTGCTTGGTGTTAGCCGTATCTACCAGACCTGAAGCAGATTGTCGTTCGATACCAGGATTATCACTCGGAGATCAACAAAGACTTCGAGGCGGCCAAACTGAAGTTACTCCCGGTCCTGAAAGTATTGCACGACATTGGCGTGACTCTCGAGATCAAAGGCGATGGATCTGAATAAGTGGCGTATTGGAATCACTAGTCGTGGAGTTCAAGGTCGCGGCTGTATGTCTCGTGATAAGATTGAACGCAATTTTGCATCGTCGATTGTTAATTGTTGAATAGCTATCTTCCGAAGCAAGCAAGTTGGGAAAATCGAGTATGAATACCCCACATCCTCTCGTGTGCTTAACACCCCCTTTCCTTCGATCTTCATGTTGTGTGAATAAACAAATGGGGCGCTGAGCGCACGCTTGCCTTTCCCACAGGTCTGGCACGTTTTCGAATAGGTACGAATGGTATTTGTCACCCCGCTAGTATTTCCTCTATGTACCCCAGCAGCCCTGCAATCTTGCTTCTATACACAACTTGCCATTCTACAACATGGCTCAACCTCCCGATTCGGACCAGGCTTCAGACCACATGATCGACCCTAACGAGACGGCCAAGTGCGCTCTACCGTTCGTCCAGACACTGCTCGGTCAGCTCCCTACAGAGCTTCTACAGATAGTCACTCGATGCCTCTCACAACGCGACCTGTTTGCCGTTGCTCATATCGACGAAAGGCTGCGAGATCTCGCTGAGCGACGGCTATACACAGCAATATACATACCCTACGATACAGATGTACACTGTAAGGAGGGACTCTGTCGCGTGATTCTCTGGCCTGTTTTTCGGACGTTGTCGCGTCGCCGGGACCTTGCGGACAGAACTACTTTTGTAGTACTTCTCGTCATGGAGCGGACGTACAACGTTCAAGTATCGGCCGCAAATGTTGTACCATGTCACACTCACTTCGTTTCGGAGTTTGACGCAACGATACAAGAGACGTCTGTGGCCGGAATGATCATTTAGCGGCTGCGGAACCTGCAGTGTCTGATTCTGAATGTGATTCAGTACGAGCTACCTTTACAGGAGTCCTATGAAGTTATACCACTTCACCATTACGAAGCTCCGTTGATAAAGAATGCCATAAAGCGGCTCTTCAACGGCTTCGACCCAGGTACCGCCCATCTCATCGATCCGCCTATACTGCCCAAGATCAACTACCTAGAATTCAATGGCGATGAATTTCATTGGGCTCTTGCAAAATCGCCTGCTTTAACATTTCTAGACTTTCGACGTCCATGTAACTTCCTGCCCGACAATGCTCCGCACGAGGTCATTTCATCGCTCAAGTACCTGAATCTGAAAAGCCGGTCTTCGATCCTCAACCCGAGTTTTGATGAGAATGAACTACTTTCGCTGTTTCTTTCTCACTTCCCTGCTCTGGAAAGCATAGCCTTGAAGATTTACGATGCGGACTACGACGGGCATGTCAGCTCGCAAGAAGATCTTTCCTCCCGTGTACAATGTCTTTATATAATACGCCATCAATTCTCTTACGCACCGTAACTTCGAACTACTACTACTACTCCTACAGCCCGTCGCATCGAGCCTTGTCTGCCTAGATGTAGAGCCACTGCTTAGTGGAGATGCTGAAAAAATAAACTACTTGGAGTACGTTCTCCCCTGCGAAGGTTCAAGGAGTTCACCGCGCTTGATTGGCTGGACGTAACTTATCAATGTCTTTTCGGACCCACGGATCCCCAGTGGTCTCACATCAGTGCTCCGCCTCCGCAGCTTCTTCCGACGGGGGTGACGAACCTACAGTTACTCGACAAAAGTTTTGAACCGCCAAGTGAATTAGCGCCAACACCAACATCTCACCCCAAAAATTCACTACATCATAACTTAGCCAACATAAATATAATTTCATTATTTTTGGAAGAGATGCTGCGCGTGCATTCAATACTTAGTTTGCCAGCCACGGGCTTCCCTGCATGCAGCTAAATGTTAAGGCATGGAGAGGATAAGTTGCCTGATTAGCTTCTCAGGTAGTACGCGATCACGTAATGCACGCGATCGCGTAATGCACGGCCAACACCAAAACAACATTTTGCCACCTACCTTCAACACATCATAACTCTACCAATATGGGAGCAATTGAGGATGCAATTGCAGCAATCAATTCACGCGAGGACGGCGCATCTTTTACGTACACAAATGTTGCGCGCCAGTTCAATGTTAGTCAAAGTATGCTGTTGCGGAGGCACCGGGGCGTGGTGGTTGACAAAGACACCAAAAACATTGCTCAACAAAAACTCAGCCCACAACAGGAGCTGGAGCTTGTACATTATATAGAGAAGATAACCAAAAGAGGGCTTCCTCCTACGCGTTAAATGGTACAAAGTTTTGCGTCCACTGTAGCCTAATCAGACGTCAGAGAAGCGTGGGTTTCAAGATTCCTCTAGAGGAAATCAGACATTCTGACAACCAAATGGACCACTAGAAAGGATTGCAGCTGCCACAAAGCTGATAATAAAGCAAGCTACAGCAAGTACTTTAACCTCCTTGAAAGCAAGATAATAGAGTATAATGTTAAGACTTAAAACATGTACAATATGGACAAAAAGGGTTTCTTATTGGCATCACATCCCGCTTAAAACGCGTCTTTTCTAAGGCAGTATAGGAGCGCAAACAAGTCACTGAGGCACTTCAAGATGGCAATAGGAGTTGGATCACTTTAATTGCATGTATTTGTGGCAATGGAACCGCCCTAGAACCGGCCCTCATCTATGAGGGAAAAACAGCAATCCGGAGCTCATGGGTACATGACATTGAGGCCGGAAAATACCAGGTTTTTGTAGGTATATCACCTTCAGGATGGAGTAACAATGACCTAGGGTTGGCCTGGCTTGAACAGGTGTTTAATCAGGCCACTAGAAAAAAAGCTGAGCACAAATGGCGACTCCTCATCCTTGACGGCCATTTGTCCCATGTCAGCATGGATCTCATTGAGTATTGCTACGCTCATAAGGTCCTTCTGCTCGTATTTCCACTCTATGCTACCCATACGCTGCAGCCCCTGGATGTAGTTATGTTTAAGCCCCTCTCCTCTGCCTACTCCTCAGAACTCGGCAACCATCTCTATTGCAGCCAAGGCCTAATTAGTATGCAAAAAGGCGACTTTTTCCTGTTATTTTGGAGCGCGTGGGTATCCTCGTTCACCTCTGAGAACGTGTTGAAGGCATTTGAAGCTACGGGGATTATTCCAGTCAATGCAACCAAAATCCTGAATCACTTCAACAAACCAGGTTTGGATAGGAATACAGACTCAGAATCAGAGGCCAAGGGTGATAACAGCAGCTGGAAACAGCTCCGTCATTTATTTGATGCTGCGGGGAAGGATAAGGCTGAAAAGAAGGCACTAAAGCTAAGTGCCGCTATCCATTCCCTCCAGGTCCAAAACGAGTTACTACACCACAAAAACGAGGGCCTACAGGCCGCCCTTAGTACCAAAAAAAAGCGCTCAAAGAAGAGCAAGCCACTAGACCTTCAACAGCGCGAAGAATTTCATAGTGGCACAACGTTCTGGTCTCCTAGGAAACTCTGGGAAGCTCGAGTGCGGGAGCAAGTGAAACAACAGGAAGAGATTGAAGAAAAACTCCAAAAAAAAGTATGAGGAAGGAGCTTCAACAAGCAGCAACGTTGTACAAAAAATTGGAATGAGAGAGAACAAGGGCAGAGCAAGAAAGAGCAAAAGAGCAGAAGAAAAGAGAGCGTGATGCAGCTGCGACCAAGGCACAAAAACAACAGGAAAAAGATGCTGCAAACACCCAAAAATCTCTACAATTATCTTAAAGAGGCAAGAGAGGAGCTTCACAATAAAAAACCCTAAAAAATCGGACTAAGAAGCGTTGTGTTGATGTGCAGAGTGGTGAGGATGGGGCATCTGCAGCGCCGACTGCACCACCTAAACAGACAATGCGCGGCCGCACAATCAAGGTGCCATTAAAATTCAAATAGTACAAAAGAATTGCAAGGTGTTGTTTACTATCACTCTATAAAATCTCGTGATAATAGCTATTGTGGGTGGTTGCACAGCCTCATTTTCAAAAACGTCAAGATGGTGTTGGCTGTGCATTACCGGTACCGGTACGCGATCGCGTGCATTACGTAATCGCGTACGGGTATGCGCCGCCAGCACTCCTTAAAGCCTCCCAAAAACCATCTCACTCTTCTTCAGCTTGGCTTTAATTGTTATATTGTGGGAAGTGCTTGAACATAAGTCTCTTGAGACGCCACCAGAGGTGCTCAATTGGGCTGAGGTCAGGTGAGTAGGGTGGCCAATCAATAGTGTTGATGTGGTGACGCTGGAGGAACGCCGCCACTGCGTGTGATTGGTGTTTACCAGACCCATCCTGCATGAATAACTAGGAACGTTGCCAGTGAGGGAGGAGACCCTCTTTCCAGGGCCTCCATGTAACTTTGGGCTGAGTAGCCACGTTTGGAAGCATCTGGATTGCGGTTCATGATGACCAACTTGCTCCTCCTTGGACAACCCCGTTCATCAAGCCAGATTACAGCCCACACCATCTGCTGAGGCTTGCTACCAGTACCCACAGCAGTAATCATCTCTCGCTTCCATTTCTCCCAAGGAAAGCAAAAGCACCACTCTTGATTTGCACCAGCTCCCTTCTGAACAGAGCACTCATCTGAGAATTTAACTGTGCGCTGATGCCACTGGAAGTGCCTGTACTGCCTGCAGAACTGCAGATGCTTAGCAACATGCCCTTGGTTAAGCTTAGGTCTCTTTTTACAGGGAGAATTGGTGAGGCCAGCTCCCTTGAGCACTCGGTATAATGTACAGTAGCAAGGTGACTTTGAAGTAGTCCCATCAGGATTCACCAATACAGCAACCTTAGCAAGCTCTGAGTACTCAATCTTTGGAGCAGCGCAGGCCTTTTGGTAGATAATTTTTTTATAGTGTAGTGATAGTATAGGTGGCCGGCCACTACAAGGCTGCTCTTGCATTGTACCTGTTTTGGCATAGGTTTGGATGGTGTACTTGATTGCGCTCTTGCTTTGTTGGAACTCTGCTGCAAGCTCCCACACTGTCACCCCACACTCACGCTTTGCAATAATCCTCTGGCGCTCAGCAGGACTGATGTTTAGCCCACGGCAAGCATTTCCAACTATTTCTTGTCCAAATTGGCGCGGTGGAGGCATAGTTATGACGTGTCAAAGTTGTGGTGTTGGTGATGAAGGTGCGGGGTTGGGAAAATCGCTGTTCAAAACTTTTGTCTTAGTACTGTAGACATCAAATACCATCGGGTTGAAGTCTACGACTGGTTTGCGCGCATCTCACATTTCCGGGACGAACTTCCCCGGCTACGTCAAGTAGATCTTCATTGCTCTAGCACGTACGGGGACAGCTATGAAGTCTTCGCCTTCATCTCATATCCGCATCCAGTCTTTGTGGCACTGAGGTCTGTCGGCGTTACTCTGTGCATACACTATCGGAACATGGACTGCGGTAAGGCCTGGGATGATTACGATCTCCAGACCCTGGACTTTCTTCCGTGGCTCAATTCGTTCGGATCTGAGTGTCTAGGTAAGCAATCTTCTCAGTATCGCAAGGGCCTGGATCCTGAACTAACATCTCATATGCATCGTCCTAAACTCAGATCGCAGCAAGTAAGCCGCTGCAAAAGTCGAAGAAAATTATAGCCCAACTTATTGCGGCACGCCGTGGCGCAATCAGCCGTTCGACTGGAGCGCTGTGAGGAAGACTTGAACTTGTTTGGAGAGCAGAGGGTTCAATGGTAGTCTACGGGATGGAGGAAAACATAGAGTGTATATGACATGGAAAGAAGAGAGGCGCATACGCAGTACTGCGACGACAGAACTTGGTGTTGGACCACGGAAGAAGTATATGCTTAGTAATCGACTCCTGCCATTCGACTTAGCGACTCCCGTCGATTTATGTATTCTTTGAACAAAGTATCAATCGCTACATATTGGATGTGTTGCAATGCTGCTGAGATGTCCCATGATTTTGTGCGTGAACTTGCACAAATTGAAGCAGGGAAACATGTACATCTCCAGCCTCCCCGCAGTCTTATAGTGGTTACGCGGAGTATTCTCGAACGCGATTACATACAGCTGGCCGCCCAATCCACTTCAATCAGGCTCCTTCTCTGTCGAGGCATCTGGTGCGTGCTTGCAATGCCTCGCATGCCGTGTCAGGTTATCGCGACGAGCAAATGTTTGAGTGCATCCTTCGTTTGGACACGGATAGCTTTCTTTGAGATCCAGTTCATGGACAGTTGTCTGATGCCGTTTGAGGTCGGTGTTCAGGTGGAAAGCAGCACCACAACTATTGCATGTGTATCGACGGACGTGTTTGCGATTGATGTGCTTCTTAAGTAGCCCAGCTGTCTGGAACACCTCGGAACATTCTGCTTCTGTACAAGGGAATGACGATGGTGTGATGATTGGCGGCTCCTCAGGAACATCGATGACCATAGGTCCTTCGTCGGTGGTGAGAATGTCTGCCTTGTGTGCTTGTCGCACGTGATCCCTAAGCTTGTCTATACGGTAAAAGCTTCGGTCGCAACCAGGAACTGAGCATCTATACGCTGGATCTTCATGTTTCTGCTCGTGTCGTCGCAAATCCGCTAGACGGAGGAAAGTGCTTTCACACAGGTCACACTCCAGGCGTCTGTCCTCTACAGTAGAAGAATCAACATTACTGTTTGCAGGACTTGGATCAGCAGTATTTCTCAATGCCATCGCAAGACCTTGAGACGGTATTTCAGAGGCAATCAGTTGCGATTCCAAATTCACTTGACGGTCAGGAAGTAGCTCGATGTCCATGCAAGGACCCAAAGGACTAACCTCGCCGATGCCTTGCTCTGAAGGCAGACCTAGCGGAACTATTTCAGTCGGTAGCGTTTGTTCTTCTGTTTTGATGTCGACTGTCGCTCGTCGTTGTAAATATGCAGCTATACCACGTTCGGGATGTTTTATCCTCAGATGCTTTAATCGCGCGTCTTGTCGCATGAATGTTTTACCACACGCTTCACAAGGATATGACCTCTCCTCGCTAGCACTACTCCGATGCTTCAACCTCATATGCCTTTGCTGATTGCCCCTTCGATAGCGGCCTGCGAATGTCTTGGGGCAGTCAGAAACAAGACAGGGAAGAACATCCGTAAGTGTCTCTGTTGTCTGTGACGTTGCGCTCCACGTAGAAGATGGGGTTACGCTCAATGTAGGAGATGGGCGTCTTGTAACACTCGAATCCGGTACGATAGGGTAGTGTTGCCAAGGATGAATTGAGCTCGGAAATACTGTATGCGGATGGACATCCATGTCGCCAAGTGGCGGACGAAAGTAACTCCCCGAGCATAAACTCGGAAGTAGTGTCTGAGAACTCTCTTCCATTCCGCTGATGTTGTGTTCTGAAACTTGCATGAGGGGTGACCACGGTCGACTGTTCGACACGTCGAGCATTTGATCCTGACTGTTGTTCACTTGAGGAGGTATTAACCAATTCCCATCAGTATTCCCTACTGTGGAGGTCCAGAAAGGATGTCCCGTAGGTTCATTGTGAGCTGTGTGAACATTTTCCAACCCAAGGGACTCGGTCCACGACCCAGAGTGGTCCCTGGCACCAAAGGGTGTCCATGGTTGAGGCACCTGTCCCTCAAGGTGGCCTTCATATGGTCCGTCCACTGATCTTGTCTGTTCGAGCTCCTGAAGAGAGGGTTGTGCACTAGCAGTGACCGTCGCCTCATCGTTGTACTCAAAAGGGTGGAGTGTGTGTTCGCTGGTCCACGACACAGGTTGTTCTTCCGACAAAACATATATCTCATGGTCGCGTTCAGCCCATGCATCATGCGAGCCTGGCCAGTCGAGGTCGGAGGTGGTGTTATTAGGCTCGTCATCGAGCAGAATGCGGTTCATTACAGGTATCTCGTTGTGGCTGCGCAAACATTAGCAGCGCATTTGTCGAGCATAATTATGAGCATACACATGCAGCAATATAGTCTATGTCGCCTGAAGGAAGTGAAGCCATATAGGCCTTTTGTGGAGGTTTTGATAATCATTTGGGAGGCGTGGGGCTATAGTTGTCATGAGCACAGAGTGGACGTTGGGTGCTCTCGGCTAGTTCCGTTCGGCTTGGCAGACGCCCGGGCCGGACATTTGCGATCTTTGGGCGCGCATATCTAATTACATAGTGAAGGTTTACGTGTCGTGTGCAGGCAGATGCTAAGATTGCACTTATTTCTGACGTAATGTATCTTAGCAGGCTCTCCAAGGTAGATGCGCATAGCTTTCCGTGCTTAGGCGTATTGGGCGATGCACTGCTCTAACGTCAAGACTCGGAGGGTCAATCATCACTTTCCGTCTCACATCATTCAGACGCCAGCGCAAAAGTCACAATGGCAAGACTCTAATCACAAAACGATTTTGGAGTCTACGTAATGTTTGATCTATGGAAACAGCGGGGGCTTCACGCAAATTGACCTACCGACATCTTGTGGATGCATCGAAAAATCCCAGCAATTGTGATTGCGCAGGCCCCTGGAGACCCAGCTTTCGCAGATTCTCTTTCAGATGAACATTGCGGAATTTCCAATTTTGCTGGCCACTGGCGGTATGACACGCCAATTGGGCGGTGCTGCCGGTCACGGGATGGAGGACGAAGGCTTGCATGCGCGGGCGCCCGTGCCCGCTGCCTCGAACCTCAGCACCCTCCACGCACCCCCTCCACCGCCAACTGACACCCAGCACCGCCACGCATTGTTTTTGAGCCCGTTTACCTTTTGTATTTATCAAGCCATTATCCTTACCTACGCATCCTTCATTCCCAGGTACGCGCACTCTGCTATCGTCCGAAGTGGGTCAGGGTGGGGTAAAGCTAACGTGCAGTGGTAGCAACCATGACAGCGACCCAGTCTAACCTATCGACCCGCTCCAGCGACATGTTGGCCCTTTTGAGTATGTAGTCTTGTAGTCCGCGCTGGTATTGTACAGGCGGACACGACGGTGCCAAGTGGTGCAAGTGCTATGACGATGAGGCTGATAAAAGTGGCAGGAGGTGCGAACGCCAACATCACTGTTGAGATGTTGGCAGAGATGCTCCTGAGCGAGGGCACGATCGAGAATGTGGAAAGCGTCGCGGGTAATACCAACATTGTCGTTTCCATGTTCTCCGGCGAGACGATTGACATGACGATTCATTTCAACGAGGCTGCGAACGAGGCTGCGGGTGCCACTGTGGGCGGCAAGCACGGAGCTTCGACAAGTAGGTCCTACTTTGTTAGCTTACAAGCGTCGAGAGCAAATAGCTCTCATGCTGTGTCTTCTACCCAGAGGCTTGCAAAGCTACTATGATGTTTCCTTGCTTACGCTTGACAAGCTCGCGATGACAGCACACTGGGGGACCAGTTGCTTGTCCCACACGGCAGCCGTTCTCTCAACGAGTCCCGCGACGAATTGTTCGACGAGTTGCGGTATCAGTCGCCCGACGTGAACACTACTCAAGCCCAGCTCGACGGTGAGGGCGTCACTTCCGAAACCGAGAGCACCGGGCTCAGCCAAGATGATGCCACAGTAGACTCTCACCAGCAGACCATGGCCGACTTTCTGGCAGATCTCTCGAGGAATGATGAAGAGTTGATGCGTGATCGAGGCCATACTGCAGTGTATGGCCGTTCTCACCCTGCTAGCTGGGAGAACACTGAAGAGCTGGTGGAAGGCTCGGGCGCATGGGTCGGAGCCGGCGATCAGTCCCTGACCATCGGTGACCATGACATTTCCGAAGGCATGTAGACCAAAGAGTATTGTGGAGATGTCGATGGGAGTGGGGTTGTCGTCAAGTTGAAGTTCGCTTCCATTGTCCGAACGCGAGGTCTGTCGTTCCTGGGCCGTACATCTTGGATAGCGCAGCCTCTCACAGTATGAGCTCATACTGATTTCCCCCTTCGTCGATTTCGGAGTTGTTGGTGTGTTGGATGAAGTATCGCAAGATTGATAGTCAAATGGATTTGGATTTGATGAGGCTCTCTTCCCATTCGCTTCACGGCAGTATGCCACTGTTCAGTGTGCCTCGCTTCCATTGTTGCTGAAGGCTTGTGGATGTGGAGGCGGAAGACGTCGCTGTTGATTGAAAGAGAATCGTAAATCCATTTGATGTGGCAGGTGCGTTGATGTCCACGCAGCAGGACCTCACGGGACCTCAGAGGACCAAAGTCGGTTGACGCTTGCGAAGTCCTCTGGTATGCCTCCGCCCGCGTCCTTCGGTATGCCTCCGCCCTAGTCCGCCGGTATGCCTCAACGACGCAACGCCAATCACCAACCTCGTTTTTTCCGCACAGCCACATGCAGCCACCAGCCACATTCTCGATCAGACGCGCAAACAGTCACTGCAAGGCCACAACCTTTTGAGGTCTTGCAGCATGTCTATGTTGACTGGTTCGTGCTCACCGGTGAGATGTCGTCTTGCTTACATGGCTAGGCAGCCCGATTTGCGACGAGACGTAGAGCGTTTGCAGCTGCCTGCGGCTCGGTGAGATGTTCAGCCTGCTTGCGTGCTTTCTTTTGGGTGGCAGGTGAAGTGGGCGGTATTTCAAACATCGACAACCTCTTCTGCTCGACATTGACACCAGCGTTGCTTGTCGCATTCTGAACCTACTGTAGTCTTCTTTGGAATCTTTTACTAGATTACGTTCAACCGTGATTTCAGACAAGTAAAGCAGTTATTTTTGTGTCAACGAATAACGTAGGGTTAGCAGGTTTGGAGGCTATAGCCCGGGGCGCCCGGGAGGGCATTGTTAAACAGCACGTGATGTATAAAACAGCCTTGTTAGCTTTAACATGAATGTTGGTTGCGTTGCACGATTTGAATGAGACGCTGGGTCAAGCCTCAGCCTTAATAACAGGTCAAGCTTTCAGATCGAGGTTTGATTGAGGGGTTCAGTCTAGGGTTCCAGCTTGAAGAGCATCAATAAGGCGACGCTGTGGTATGTTGTCAATCGTGTGAGATGTACCGTATGTTGCAACATACGAGGGAACACGAGATCAGTCCGAAAAGTAAACTGTTAAATACACTCACTCTCCTCCGTATAAGCCACACATAAGCCACTTCTCCTTGCCTTCCTATTAGCTAGATGCGTATAACAAGGCCCCTAGCATGTTCCCTCGTACGCTACAACATGCGGTAGAAATCCCTAGTATGCCGGAAATATAGGAATACATCATCGCGCAACGGTTAGAAGAGAAGGTCTAGCGACATCATGTATATAGTCGTGAAGATGTTGCGGATCATCTAATACTGAACCAAACAAGTACATCAGCTCGAGTGGCAGACTACCCTGAAAGTTCGAGACCGAGATATTAGCAGTATCAAATCGTGGTCGTGTGTCTACTCTTAACCGACCGCGGTTAGCTTTTATGATGCACTTGATGAAGGGTGGAATTAATGTTGTGCTTGGCCACCATTGCCCTGCACCCATCATATTTAGCACGTTTCAAGCATCCACCCGAGTTGTTCTCCACGAAACAACACAATTTCCGAGCCCATTAAGCTTGCCCAAGTAACGCCTAACACGGGTACGTGCATGTGGATCAGCCAGCCCTTCTGAATCTGGCGGATGGTATAGTGGAGCGAGAAGTCGAGGCTGCACCTGTGCGGACGCCTACGACTTAGTGATAAGATCATCCATCTCCTCGAGAACTCCAGCTGCATCGACTCTTGACAGACACGTTCCACCATGGTCAACATCATCTCATCCACTGTTGCCATCTGCACCTTATTATGGGGAGTGGTCGCAACACTCGACCCAGCAAAGTCCAACACAAAAGGAGCATACCCGTCTGCTCCAGCATGTTCACGTTCGCTTCTCTTTTCCTTCAACTCACACATTACCCAACTGACACAGTAGTGATATAGCCATCAAGACCAGTAAAGCAATCCAAGCCGCCGAATGCAGCCACAACACCCGCACCAGCAAACAAACCTTCGCCGTCTTCACGCAAGATCACCAATATGACGGCAACAAAGGTTACCCATACGGAACCTGTCAGGCGTATAACTGCGCTCCCGGTACAACGATGGTGGCAAACAAAGATTCTTGGACGTTTTTCTGGGATACGGCGGGTGTGGCAGGGAAGACGAGTGGTGACGGCGCAGGGTGTATAAAGAGCCCGAAGGATGGAACGTGTGGGTGCGAGAACTCAGATGGGACGTTCGTGTATGGTGGAAGTAACTGCGTGTAGACTCTCGCAGCCAAAAAGGCGCGTTCAGAGTGTGCTAAGTTCCATGCCATGTCCCGAGGTCCAGGTCGCTGTTGGGAGTCGTAGCGAGAATAGAGCATCGCGCAACGACACTCAATGATGTCCGCAATGGTCTATTCGTGCGTTCTACTATCTTGCTATATCTCTTGAGCCGCCGTTTTCCAGCGCTACAGTCTCGCGCAACGTCGTTGCTTAGCCTACGCAAAATGACATCTCCGCCCAGCCCGCCGCACCGCTAGCCAAGCGTAGCCGAACACGTGAAGAACATCCAAGCCACCAGTGCCGCCTTCCCGCTCCACTCCAAGTCTCCTGTTCCTCCACCACCCACGTTCTGATAATGTGAGACAACCAACCATATCAGCTCACAAGAGCGGAGTGGATCTCGCGACAGTAGACACCCATCTTGGCACCAACTCCTGCACAGCTGATCGTTCCCGCTTCCAGTACCAAGGCCAACGACGAGTCGGATGTCGGAACGCGTTTTTGCTTGTAACCTTCCTACAGCGATGAGGTCGCCAATGATGCCAATAGTTCCAAGCGCAATTCTCGAAGCCTGAGGTCTGGCACCTTAATCATGAGCGACCCAAGGATGGACGTTATCTTTGTGTGGCGTAAAAGTGTCAGCGGCGTAATTTCAGTGGGTGGTGGTGTATAAGATGCTTCAAGACACGCGATCTTTCCAGTGGCCCGGTCATTGTTTCTTAATGCTTGATCGACCAGTACTCTCGGTTGACCCTAACCTAACGACGCCAATCCAGCCATGGGTGAAATCGAACAAGTCAGAGAGAAGAGGAAGTCTCAGGATGATTCGACAAGCTTGCCCTCGAATGGCCCGACAGATATCCCCGCTGGGCCTGGAATGACGGTTGCATACGAGGAAGAGGAGATGAAGACTTTCTGGCAGCGTGTCAAGGAGCCCGGATCTGTGTGGCAGATTATCTTTGCCGCGCTATTGGCAATTGCTATCGGCCTCCTCGTCACCACACAAGCCGAGTCGGTACCACCAGCGGCCATTGCTCTTGTCGCGATCCCAGGTACCCTATGGCTTCGCGCTCTCAGAGCTGTCGGTAGGTTTGCCAGTCCCGTCCATTGCTTTCAGCGTGCTGATTGTCACAGTCCTACCGATGATTGTCACCGCAATGATCATGGCGATTCAACGTCTCCGTGCTATGACCCAAGGCGGCGGCAAGGCTGGAAAGCTAGCACGCTGGACCATCGGTTACTACATCCTCACCACCATCCTAGCTGTCACACACTCCTGCCTCCTCGTGGGTCTTGTTTGGTCCAAGCTTATGAAGCCCGTTAGTAGCGATCAGCTAGCCGTCGACGCAGATGACGAGGAAACCATTGAAGAGCGTAAGGATATTGCCATCCACGAGGTCGTGGTCGATATGTTCAACTCTCTCGTCCCCCAGAACATCGTCAATGCCTTGGCCACCGACAGCCTGCTGGCTGTACTCGTAACCGCGGTCGTACTGGGTTACGTCATCAAGCCACGGGGTGCACTCATGCGTGCAGTAGAAGAGGTCGAGGTCATCATCATGCGCGTCATCACGATCCTGATCTATATGGCGCCCGTCGGTGTCTTCTTTCTCATCATGCCCAACCTCTGGCGTCTCGACATTGCAGAGATTGGTATGAACTTGGGCATACTGATTGGAGGCACACTCTGTGGGATGTTCATCCACCTCTTCATCCTTATCCCCATCATCTTCTTTTGCTTCACGAGGCAGAACCCATACACCATGTGGCTTAAGTGTTCGCCGGCTTGGGTCACGGCTTGGGGTACTGCCTCGTCTGCCGCTACGCTTCCGGTAACGATTCGATGCGTTTTGAAGCTTGGTGTACCGGTTACTGTTACCAAGTTTGCTGTTCCTCTTGGTTGTCTGTTAGTGTTATGCTTTCCAGCTTGAATATTATCCCAATACTGACGTCGCTTAGCATCAACATGGACGGCACGGCCATCTACTTTCCAATCGTCGTCGTCTTCCTCGCTGCCACACAAGGCATCACGCTCAACGCTGCCGACTACATCGTCGTCGTTCTCCTGTCGACTCTTGCTTCCATCGGAACGACACCCATTCCCAGTTCGAGTTTGGTGCTTACGGTGATGATTGCGTCCAGTGTCGGCGTCCCAATCACTGGTATGTACGCTGTCGTTGTAGCTATCGATTGGTTCCTCGACCGCTTCCGAACGGCCGTCAATGTCTCCTGCGATACTTTCGCTGCAGTCATTGTGACAAAAATCACCGGTATCAGAGATGAGGACGGTGAGACGTACACGGAAGAGCTGAATTCTGATTCACTCCGTGAGATGCCTAAGAGGGGCGAGGAGAAGGTCTGAGCTTTTCCATTGATGAATACTCGGTAGTATTAACCAGATAGTGAACATATTCGAACTGTCCAATTCTTCAAAAAGCTCATCTGATGAACCGAATCATGTGTCGTATTGCATCTCATGCACCCCTTCATACCCCCGATTCAATCAATCCTGTTTGTACATCCCATCAAACCATCATTCCTCCCCTCACCTCCCCTCAACCTCTCCAGCCAATCCGCCCAAAACGCATCAATCCCCCCCACCGGCACCGGATGCTTCTTCAACTCCCCCACAAACTCATAACTCAACTCCAACACCTTGTCCACCCAGCTCGACACCGCCTCCTGTTCATCCTCCGTCGCCTTCTCCGTAGCGACAACCCAACACATTCCCTCTCCGCGCACAATCTTCATTACCATCTGATACTCAAACCTCTCTTCCTCTTCCTCTTTCTGTTTCTTCTTCGACTTCTTCTTTGGCGCACTCCCAAGCAGCGTCTTTTCACGCTTCATCACCCACTCCGTGGGCGCTAGCGTGCCGTAACCGGCTTCTTGGGCGGTCATTTCGGCCCATGCGGAGAGGTTGAGGGCTAGGAAATCTAGGCTGATTTGCGAGCATTTGCTGGTGTCGAAGGGTGTGACGAAGCCGTCGTGCGCGATGGCGTAGGCGTGTTTGAGGTAGGGGTGGACGGGGAGGGAGGATTGGAGGCGTTTGGTTAGGGCGAGGACGTCGAGGTCGGGGAGGAGCGTGGGTGGGGGGTTTGGTGGAGACATGAAGGATCAAGGCAGTGGACGGGAGAATTTGGAGGTGATGGGGATCCTGAGATCGCGATGAGTTACCGGTTATCGATCGGGCTAAGGGTGAGTCGAGCAAACGAACGTTCAGGTGAGGTTGGCGCATGACTTGGACGAGCTCCCTTGGCATACCCTAGGCGAACGCGTATCCCACAATTACATGTCTTCGTATGGAGTCACGATGGCTTGGGACTGAGTTTGCGAATGCTTGTCACGCCGCCAAGCTACCTCTGAGCTTGCTCGCATGCCGCCATGTACAACAGCCGCACATCCTTCACATGTAAAGGACCTGTCTGGCCTTTTCCAACAGTTATCTTCTCCATCGGCGCGCTCACCAATACCCATCCCCAATACCATGACCTCACCAACCCCCCTCACCGAAGCCGAATACGCAACTGCCACACAGCACATCCAAACGAAATTCAAGGACGAATTCCGTCCAGACTATGCCCTACGTATCCACATTCTCCTCGCCAACCGCGGCCTCGGCACAAACCGTCGAGAATTCCTGTCTTGCCACCTCGCCCTTTGCGTCTTCCGATATATCACCTCCAAGATATCTGGTGTCAGCCTGGCACCTTAGTTCACATGGTACACTGTGGACTGGATCTCCACGTGACTCTCAGTCACTGGCTTACTCATCGTGTTGTGTATATAATCGCTCTATGTAGCTCTCTCAATACAACAACCTTCTCACTTCTGCCCTGTCTCCCACATCCGACATCTGGAATAAAGCAAACAGCAGAAACGTTCGACGGCATCGCGAGGCATCTGGTGATTGATACGGCACGGTGGGATGTGGGATTCATTACGGCGCTGAGATACCAGCCGCACATGCCCGGCGTGGCGCTTGTGATGGGTGAGGAGATGGAGAAGGAAGTTGATTCTGTGAGGAATTCCATGAAGTAGTTTGAGCATAGGGCGCAGGCGTTTATGAGTGAGGAGGAAGAGGCGATGCCTAGGGCTTGAGGGCGATGATAAGAAGTAGCAAGTAAAGCAGCGTTGGTTGTTATGTACGATAGTTTGCTGGATTTCCTTCGTAGTGCTAAGCTCACGCGGTTTGAGGAGGACGGTAGCGTAGCAGTTTAGGAAGACGAGATATGTTGCGGTGTGAGAATGCAATTTAATTGAAGTGTATTGTTCTGTTGTTCTGTTGTTCTACTTGCGCGGACCTCTCAGAAGGCAGGCAGCAGGGTCTGTTTACATGACGTATCTACGATACTGTTGAGGTAAGAGGTGCTCAATAAGGGAGGAAGCAGCGCCAGACCACCGCACGCAGCACACGTGACACACGTTCCCATAGTTGTCAACAAGCAAGACAAGCAAGCAGTCACCCCACCGCTTGGCTTGCTTGCTTATTTGGAGTTGTCCGCTTGGTTTGCTTGCGCTTGATTGGCTGAAATTAAAGTAGCTGCTTGCTTGTTTGAAGGTGCTTGATTGTTCAATATACCTAAATAGGAAATTACATAGTGTTGAGTTATCCGCTGCTGAAGCAGCACTAATCGTCGTCCTATGTGCTAATGCCGTACAAAAGCTCTATCTCTCTGTTAGTAATAGGCGTGTTTGCAACAGCCTCGTCGTTGCCAAATCCAGCTCTCCTCCACCTTCTTACACACTGTATTGCAGCCAAAAGCCTAGCTAATAGCCCTCGTCGGCGAGGCTCTAGCAAGTCGCCCAGCTCGCTGAACATGCGCTCACACTCACAGCTCGAAGACGGGATAGAGAGGATATTAAGGGCGAGCTTGCTAAGGTTGGGATACTGCCCACGAAGGCCTATCCAGTACTGGATAGAGTCTAGCGCGCTGGAAGAGCCCTTCTCTGCCACCTGCTCGCAGCGCTTCCACTTATCGTATTCGTCCTCGTCTTTGTCGGTGGTGGCTCTAGGATTGCAGAGGCTATCGATCGCGTCGTCGAGGTCGTTGGAGTAGGCCTGTAGTAGTGCTCAAGGCTTTGGTATAGTCCTGTATTCTGCCTACAAAGATCGAAAATTGCGGTTATTAGTAGCAAGCCAATTAGAACTCCACACAGCGTCGCAGAAGCCCTTATAGCAAGGATAGAGTATTGTTGCAGCGTAGTAAGCTAGGGAGTCGTTAAGCTTAGTGTATAGTCGCGGGCGACGATAAGTGCAGCGCGCAGATTAATAGCGATGTGATCTTCTAGCGCTTTATTATGCGCCTCGTGATTAACAGCCTCGTAGTTCTAGAGCTGTTGCTCGAGCTTGTAGAGGAGTACTTCGAAGACGGGGATAATCTTAGCGACTAAACCAAAGCCACCGCTTTTGCCGTGTCCCTCAAGGCGCTTAGTAGCCGTCTTGAGAGGCGCAAGTACCTCGATATACTCGTTGATTACCTGCTAATCAGCGGCTGTAAGCCCGTCTGACTCTATCTACGCAGGCACCTGTAGCTGTTTTGTATTCAGTTAGGTTGCGCGATTAATCTGCTGCTTTGTATTAAGTAGGTGGTGATTAATCAGGCGTTAATAGCAGACTGCAGTTTAGCGGCGCGCTTAAAGCATAAGTAGAAGGAGTTCTAGCGGGTGACAACAGGCTTAACGGGCTGCAGTATTTTGAGATCGTCGTTAGTAGAGCTAGGCAGCAGCTTCTTGTAGGCAAGGCGTTAGAAGCTTTCGAATAGCTTATAGTGCTGTGGCGTCTTAATATAGTTAACTACTGCTAGAAGTACGCCTAATAGGCTGTTGCTCCGCCACTCCGTCATAAGCTGCTGCTCCTCCGCTACTTCGACTGCCTCGCCTGCGTTGTTGCTGTACGCGTTGACGTCCTTGCAGACAGCACCTATTATCCGTTAGCCGATAAGGTTAAGCGTGTGAGGGCCGCAGCAGAGGCGTTAGTAGGCGGCGTTAAAGCCTATCTTCGAGGCAAGCGCCCTAATTATTGTGTCGTTATTGTACGCGTTGTCGAGTACAAAATACCCTATTATACAAGGCGTTACGCTAAACTTCTACAGAGTACTGTACACAATCTTAGCTATGTTCTCGCCTAAGTAAGCGCCTATTAACTGCGGCAGCGCAATAGGCACGTTAATAAGCTTGCCCTTGCTGTTAACATAGAAGGCTACAATCCTAAGATAGCTCTTCTTGCCGCTCTTTGTCGTCTACCCGTTAAAGCTCACATGTATTTTGCTTGCCGCTGTAGACAGGTTAACGACAACGCGCGGCAGCAGGTAGTTATAAAGGCGCATAACGTAGCTACTTACACTGTCGTGACTCTGCTAAAGCGCCTCCTCTGCCTATAGGTTGGCTGCAGCTATTATGTCGCGGAAAGCTAGCTTCTCAAACTTAGATAGTGGGTAGTTGTTGTCGACAAGCTATCCTACGGCTGCAAGCCTAAAGCGCTGTATATTAAAGTTGCTAAGCTTATTAGCAACTGCTTGCGACACCGTGATCCCAGCGTTGAACATGCGACAGAGAGAGCTAGCTTACTAGCCTTCGCGCGCTCTACTAGGCCGAAGGTGACTATAGCTAGGTCGTATCTCCTCGAGGTGACGCGCAGCGCCTGTTGTTGCTGCAGCTAGATAAACACTAGGGAGCCTAGCGTCGATATACTTGTGTACGTAGCAGAACTTGCAGACGAAGTATACAGTCTCTATGTCGCTTTGAAGTACAACGCGATAGCTGTGTTAATAGATCTAGCTTAGAGTGCGGCGCAAGGTTGTAGGTGGCTTTATAAAGCGCTGCAAGCGACTCTAATCTATGCTGTCGTAGTTATCCTCGTACTCTCTATTAAAGGGCTTATCTACTGTGTGAGATAAGGCTATAGTCGCCTCCTCGCTGCCCTTAGTGGGCGCAACGATCTTAGCTTCGGGGCGTGAGTTGCGAAAGTTTAATTCGAATGTAGGCGTGGCCTATGACGCTTTGGGCGCGTCGGGCAGGGCTTCTAGAGAGAGAGTAGGTGGAGAAGATAGAGTAGATAGTGTAGCAGGCGGCTGAGTATCACTATAGATAGGCTGGCTAGAGGAGCCTGTTTGACGAGCAGCTGTTCGAGCGCGTTTCTTCGGGGGAGCTTTTAGGCTATTAGAGACGCGTTTCCTAGAGGGTCTCTGTGACGGCATGGCGGTAACGATTAGTGCAAAAATTAGGAGTAATTAACTAGATATAAGCTGCAAAGGGAGCTGTAGATAAGCGTAGTAGTTAAGATATTAGTAGGTAGTTTGTTGTTGTTTTGTAGTCGCGAGGTGGCTAGGCAAAAACAAGATAGCTGGAAAAAGGGGCTAATCAAAGATCAGACAACGGAGCAAAAAAGAGCAGAAAAAGAAAGTAGTAGATATTGCTAGGCGATCTAACTGCTACAAAGTGTCCAATTTACGTTTTGAACTACCTCTAGGATAGCGATAATAAGATTGTGGATACTAGAAAGTGATAGTAGGACCTCACTTTCACGATAAGACTAGATATTGAAACTCAACTCTAAAAAACTATCGTAAGATCGCAAATACACCAAAATCTACGGCTTTATATCAAAATAATTAAGCACTTTCAAGCAATTAAACAAGCAGTACCCCCTCCGCTTGGCTTGCTTGCTTATTTATATAGGGCCGCTTGGCTTGCTTGGTCAATCAAGCTTTCAAGCAAACAAGCAAGCGCTTGCAAGCCTCTTGCTTGTTGACAACTATGCACGTTCCTTATAAACCGTCACAAGATATGTAGGTATAGAGTGATGTCTACATCTACATGGTACATAAGTCCCCCACACCCTTGCCCCTCCTACTACCTTTGTACTCACCACCCGGAAGGTCCGATAGCTTCCTATCTGGAGGCACCCTCAGCGCAGTTTGGAAACCGTTGTCCTCCACAGCCAGAGCCTCGGTCTTGAGATGTGCCTCAAACTTCCGCTTCCAGCCCTCTTCTTGCGTAACGCGGATCGCCCGGCTTGCTTGTACGGAGAGAAAGTAGCCCAGGAATTGTTGGCGATTACCGTCATAGAAGGGTGGCTTTACTCTGAGGTTTCTAAGTTTGTTGACCATGTGTGTCCAACAATCAATTTCCAACGTGGGATACTCGTCTATTTCGAATTTACTAGCAGCGTATTTGTACTCTTCTGTTGGGAGTGGGGATAACCCTGCTAGCGTGCAACAGACTATCACTATATCAAACTTCACGCTATAACTGCAAATAGCGCGTAACGCGAGCGAGTTATTTTTTACTAACAAGCTGCTGCCATACATCTAGCGCTATGTCGCTAAGTTCTCTCTTCCTCGCTTCCGTCATCTTCACACTACGCTCGCCGCTACCGCCGCTATAGACCTGTTCGACTTCTATGAACGGTCTGTAGGTGTAACTAGGCTGGTGAGTTGGGTCTCCACATCGGGTAGCTAAAACCGCAATATCTCTACGAGTACCAAGCCGAATTGAACAATCTGTAGCTCATTTTGTACTCCTAGTATAGTCCTATAATACGTCTGTACAATGTTTTGTTATACGTCTAATACTGCAAAGGTTATTCGAGTTCGGAGTTTCATGTGGAGACCCAACGTTTCAGATTTGGGTACCTAAATAACTTTTGCAGCGTTGGACATATAACAAAATATTGTATAGTGAAATTATAGGTTTATACTAGGGCTACAAGATAAGTTGTAGATTGTTCAACTCCGCTCGGTACTCGTAGAGATATTGTGGATTTAGCTACCCGATGTGGAGACCCAACTCACCAGCCTAGGTGTAACGAGGCAACCTACTAGGACCGGACTTTAGATACTTTTGTGTCAGATGTGGGAGATAGCAAAAAGAGGAAGAAGGTTGTTGTATTGAGAGAGCTACGCAGAGCGATTATATACACAACTAGCATGAATAAGCTGTGACCAAGTGTCACGTGAGTATGTAGTTCACGTGTACCGTATGAACTGAGGTGCTAGGCTGACATTATGTCCTCTCTCGTTACGGCTACAGCTATGACCAAACCCGGAGTCAACCCGGACTCGATTCGGACTTGAGCCTGGCTTCGTTCTGACTCAGCTCTTCCCTAGCCTACATGTATTTAAGCTCGCTATTCCCTAGATGAAGACAGGCAGTTCTCTGCAATTCTTTCGTACAAAACCTATAGATGTCAATCGACCTTAGGTTACGGTTCTCCCACGCACTCCCATATGCCTCTGAGTGAGACCACACCGAGTTCGGATCTTCTGTCTTGCCTGCGACGTTACATGATAAGGACGGGCGTAGCCGAGGGTTTTGATGAGGCGAGAGGTTAGGCAGGGGTATAACGGTGCAAGAGAAGTGATTGGCTGTTAAATCAAGTCAGGATCAGTTTTCTTCCAGCATGATACGTAGAGCTCATTAGTCCACCGACCGCCAAGAGACGCAAGATTTTGAGCCCGTTGCAGGGCTCTGGAAGGAGTCAGAGTCTGGGTACGTTCGATCTCGATTCTTAGGATGGCACTATTCATATTTATGCGAGGTAAGGGTTGAAGGTTCAGGTCCATACCGGGCCGGTGGAGGAGCGGTTGAGGTGATTTGGGGTGGGTGGTTTGAGACATGTTTGAGCATAGATACGTATCATATGTTGTTCTAGTAACGTCCTGCGGTCAAAACAGCAGACTCAGCTATATCGACCCCTCGTCAATCACGCTTTCTTAACCCCGTCCCCATCTTCCCCTCGTCAATTACGCAATCACGCTCCCTTAACCCCCTCCCCCTTCTCAAGCGGATGATCCCCATACTCCCAATCCTCATCCTCACTATCCATCTCCTCCTCCTCCACCACCTCCTCCTCCACCACCTCCTCCTCCACCACCTCCTCCTCACTTTCCTCCTCACAGTGCTCCCTCCCCAGCTCCTCCACAAAGCACTCCTCGGCCATCTCCCACCCCCCAAAGCCCTCGAGCGCACACTGCAGCCGAAACGACTCCTCATACCCACACCGATACTTCTCCCACACCGTCCACCGCGTGCCCGTCGCGTCGTTCGATTTGCTCCCGTCCTCTCTGAACCACTCCGAGTTCTTGTACACGTACACGACGTGTCGATCCGCGGGCTCAAGGATCACGAACATCGTGGGCTGGATGCGGTTGGGCTTCTGGGCTTGGATGGAGGCGTGCGCGGACTTGAGGGCGTCGATGTCGTTTGGCGCGAAGGAGGTGGTGACGTTAGAGGTGATGGTTTCGGTGCGTTCGAGAGTGCTGGGCGAGGGGGAGGATGCGAGGATGTAGGGCGAGGCGCCGTGCTGGTCGTCGTGGCATGCGCCGGCTGCATGGAAGTCGTTCCATTGCTGGGTTTGAGTGGTTAGGTAGGTAGGTCGCAGGAGAATAGTGTGGCAACTGTGTGGAGTGAAAGTACCTCTGGCGTTATGTCGGATGTGATGAATGTTAGGACGTCCATTCTGAAATTGGAGAAAAGCAAAAATGTGGAAATTTGTTCTACAGAGAGGTGAGTGTTCTGATGAAAGCTGCAGATGTCGGGTTTTTTGAGAGCACACGAGAAGACAAGACATGATATAAATGTGTAGAGGCAGTGACGATCGTGACGGTTGTGGCGTATGCGCCTAACCGTAACGGGCCGTGTAGCTCCACAGTGCGTCTTCGCCGCCTGTGCCGCTCCAACATCTGCCTAGGTGATACGGAGATCGAAGCCAGGAACGCGAAACAGCTTTCTTGCCCAGCGTGGTCAGCGACTATGCATTTCGCGACCTTGACATCACGCTTGACGTGGGGCTCTACCTGGCGTATGCTGTCTTTGGGGCTGGTAAGTGGGGACTTGTCGAGCTACGAAGGAGCTAGTATTGGGTCATGCACCGCACTGACCACCCCCACCAAAAATAATGCCGAAACGCGTACTATGGTATCCGGCATAAGTAGTGTCGGTGGGTCTTCGGAGACCAGGGGTTTGAGGCTAAAGTAACATAATATAGTGCTAAACCTAGTTTAGTCTATTAATACATGAAAACTTCAGTACTTTGTGTAACCTCCCTCAGCATTAATCACTGCCTAGCAGCGAGCTAGCATACTCTCAATAAGCTCTCTTAAAAAATTAAGAGAAATTGAATCCTGTAAGGGGTTGAACCTTAAAAAGGAAATAGGCACGACTACATGCACCAGCCCCGGCCAAAAGGCAGGCACAAGTTGAATCAACGGTGTTTAACTTGCGTAGTCAATATTTATACAGCATGAAGACATGTGAGGCGTGACTGCGCCGCTCTCAAACCCACTAGTGGGTCCTGCATGGGTCTAACCCATCACAAATCCCATGCTTCCCGTATAATTTCTCGAAGCTGCTTATACGTATACTGCCTTCCTCCTAGTAGATCTAGGTAATTTATCTTGATATAGTCCTTTATCTTGTTCTATACTGCCTTAATTGGGTTTAGATCTAGTGAGAAGGCTAGCTAAAAGATTAGATGTATCTCTCTCTCTTAAAGCTCCTCTATTGTGTAGGCTGCTAAATGCCTAGAAGCTCTATCCTGCATAAATTTTAGATAAGGATTTAGACGTAGCTAGCCTTGAATAAGAGGAACAATCCTCTCACAGTAGCTCTTCTTATTAATACTTCTCTACTTCTTCTCCTAGAACAGACAAGGTCTCTTTAATGTACTAGAGAAGCACGCCTAGAATATCTATCCTCTTCTTCTTTGTATCTTCTCTACTATGCATGTATTGTCTAGCTCCTCTCTAGCTATTTGTGTTACCTAGACCCTTTTGTGCCTCCCTTCTATAACCCAAGTCTTATTACTCTATAAGATACTACATGTAGAACTACAAAAAGGCCGACCTTCTTGCAGTTGTAGCATAAAGGTTGATATAGCTGATAGCTGATAGTCTAACACACCCCCTTAGTTCTAGCATTAGATAGAACTGAACAGTGACAAGTATGTGATGTCGATATGGGCGGAAGTGTCGATAGTGTTGATATGGATGGGCTTGATCATAACGCATGCGATAGCAGCTTAGCGTTTATAGGCATTAGCGGACCATAGTAGCTTTCTGGCACTGCAATGGCACTAGCTCCTCCCCTAGCCCTGCTCTCTTGGCATCTCGCTTGTGGTCACCCACCCCACGTTTTGTTCCGATTTGTTGTTGCTGCAGCAGACTTGACGGATTTCCGGGCTTATAACTATTGCAAGCAAAAAGGCCGACCTTCTCGCTGTTGTAGCTTGAAGGTATATAACGTGCAACACACCCCCCCAGGTCGAAGTGAGTGACGGAGACATGTTATTGTTTGTGCATGATCTCCAGGTGATAGCGACTAGATTTGAGATCGTAGTGCCGTAACGACTTGTTTTTTTCTTAGGCGGTGAAAAGTCTTGAAAACCGTGTTGTGTGTGAGGTTCGAACGCAGGGTGTTGATAGGATGTGTCTTAGCGGATCGCTTATAGTTACCTACCTAACTAACAATCCTTTGTGTGGTTGCTGCAGAGGATTTTGACGGAATCCCGGGCTCATAACTGTAGAACTACAAAAAGGCCGACCTTCTTGCAGTTGTAGCATGAAGGTTGATATAGCTGATAGCTGATAGTCTGACACTACACTACTACTTAAAGGTCTAGGAAACATAAGCTTCTACCTACTTGCGCTGTATCTGTTTATTAGCCTTAGTAAGAGGAGGTTTAGTTTAAGCTATACAGCGTGTATACTCTCTGCTTCGAAGAGCATATCGTATTACATACTCACTAACATGCCAGTAGGAAAAGGGGCCTGTAGCTAGCTGTAGGAAGCTTATCTGTCGGGTTGATCGCGACTGCCGTACGTAGGCTACAAGCTCGTCAACCTAAGCATTGCTTAGATGTTAAGAGCGGCCTGTTTGTTTTCTTAGCGTAAGGCGTTCAGCGTTAAGGGCGTAGCGAACCTATCTCTCTAAGATGTAGAGCAGGTCTGTAATAAATTTCTGCGTATAGCCAGCAAGGCTAAGAGTCTGTATCTATAGGCGCTTATTACGAGAGAGGTACTAGTAGCGTAGTGTAGATAGACGTTGTGGTGACAGCGGTGGGGATAAAGAGGCTATAATAAAGGGCAATAATTAGGAAGACGCGTTACTAAGGCTAGGACAAAAGAACACAGTATTTAATACTAAAATACAGAGGTTTTAGTACAATACAGCCGAATAGAAGGTTCTAGCAGACTCTGATTTACTGGAGAAAACCCCTGTCGTGCGCAGACCACCAACACTACTTATGCCGGATACCATAGTAAACACTACATTATGCACCACCGTATCTTTCCCAAAACTCTACATTTTTTTACGATCTCAACGCTAAATGCCTCGCAGGAAGCCTATCAACACTAAGGGCGTTAAGCCTCCGCTAAGAAAGACATCGCGTTGTAAGCTAACTGCGGTTAAGCGCGCGTTTATTGCAGGCGCGTGCATCGCAGGTAGTTTATCACACAACGATTGCGCACAACTTTTCGGCCCCAACGTCACTAGCAAGTCTACAATTACTAGAACTGTACAGCGAGTTAACTAGCGTGCAACTAAACTAAACACTACTATAATTAACGCTCGCTGCTTTGAATTTCCGTCTAGGAGAGGCCCGCCGCGACTACTCAACAATAAACAACGCGCGCGCGTTGTAGAGCTTACAATCGCGTCAAAACAGAGCTAGAAGAAGGAGAGCTAGCAGGCTATTAAGGATAGAGACTTTGTAAATGCTAGCCTGCTAAATTTCAGTGTAGAGCTTTACTAAAATATTATGTACAATGCTAGTTACGCGCGCTAGCGACCAGGCTGGAAGCCACCTCTCAACGCTAAACATAGGCTAGTAAAAAGGGTTGAGGTACCTAGCAGTGGGTATAGGTTGGGTTGGGGTTGCACAGGCCTTAAGGTATTGGTTGGGTTAAGGTTGCACGGACCTGTAGCTGTGGTTAGGTTGTAGTAGCTCTAGCGGGGGTAGAGGTTGGGGTTGTATTATGTCAGACCTAGACAGGGGTATAGCCAATTATGTATGTGATAATCAGCTGTAATAAGCAGCCTAATTGGCTTAAAATTATGTCTGTGCGACCCAACCTCAACCTAAGGCCCGTGCGACCTGGACCCAACCTATACCCAGTACTAGCGCAAAAAAAATGGGTTGGGGTTGGGTCACGGCTGAGGTATTACGTAAGGCAACCCAACCCTAACCCAACCTATACCCTTTTACCAGCCTAATAATGCGTCTCACTACCTCTAGTATGCCTAACACCCACTTATTTATCACCTCTATAGGTATCGCATCCTACTCCTTCTTCTACTGTCGCTTGCACTAGGCCTCTGTGCAGCTTAGCGTGAAATCCTAAGTTACATAACGTTGTATCCATAGCTAGGCATACTCAGATGCATTAACGTTAGGGGAGTAGCTAGGCCACCACATGCGCTCTATGCGCTCTACAGTACAGTAATCGCGGGCTATTTATAATTTATAAGCTAAAGCTCTATTCTGTAGTAGTAAACAGCGTAGTCTCTTCTTTTTAAGTGAATTAATCTATAGGGTGATGCTCTTTAGTGCACGCTCGCGATGCCTATACCTATCTACACCTCTATTCTTGCGCCTACTGCGCTTGTAGTCATGCTAAGAGGGTAAATATTACTTCTTTCTAGTGTTGTAATAGTGATTAATATCGCTCTTATTTAGTACTGCAAGTGCCTTACGCGCGTTGCCTTAAAGTATGTTGTTGTCGCGCTTGCGCTGTGTATTCTCCTTCGCTAGCGCCTTCTCCGCTAACTGTTTTTGCGCCGCTGTCTCTTTAAAATAGGTGTAGCAAGGACCTTTATAGTTGTAACAAAAGGCTCTGTAGAATTGTAAGCAATAAGCGCAGCGGTTGCGGTCTTTCTTTAGTCCTTTATTGTACTGCTTGCTATCTTTACATGTAAGGGGCTAGGCAGAAGACTGCAGAAAGGCTAGGTTTAACCGTGATGAATTCGATAGAGTCTATCTAGAGCCAGAGAGCAGGCTGACTTTATAGCAGACTGCTAGCTTCTAGAAGTATCTACTTACCTCAGCATTTGTTAGCTGTTAGAAGAACATATCTTGTTCTAGCTAGTTCCCGGACATTCTGTGACATTCCAGGACATTCCATGACACTCTAGGACATTCTATAATGTTCTAGGACATTCCATGATGTTCTAGGACATTCCATGATGTTCTAGGACATTCCATAATGTTCTAGGACATTCCATAATGTTCTAGGCTCTTCTATTGAACCGAAGTGACTCCACTAAGGATAGCAGAGGTCTAACCTCTTACATTACCCCCCCTCTCCAATCTATGTACAGCAGTGTTATGTCTGAAGTACTGCTCTTTATCACCTCTCCTAAATCCAGCTAGAAGCTGTTTAGAGTGTTGATTGCGGTATAGAGCAGTGAAGGCTTCCCACTCATCTAAGGCAGTGTTATCTTTAAGATTTTCCACTAGCTCAAAGGTTGTAAGGGCATATCCAGTCTATTTAACCTTAAAGAACAGCCTATTCCTATAGGTCACTTCAGCTATAATCTGTTCCACTTCTAATTCTAGTTCTCTATTAACTAGGACAGGTGCTAGTTGAGTGTTATTATTAGGCTGGCTAGGGAAGGGATCTAAGGAAGCTAGCCTTAGGCGGTTAATGTAGAAGACATTGTAGATGCCTAGTAGTGTGTTAAGCCTAACTGAGTGTAGGTTGATGACCTTAATGACTGTGTATTTGGCATTCTTCTAGTCTAGTTTCCGGTTTAGACGGCTATTAGAGAGCTGTTTCTAGTAAGAAAGCTAGACCTTGTTATTAACTCTAAGGTTAGGCTGCTTATGTCTTTTCTAGTTTGCCTAATGCTCCTGTTCTTGTTAAGCCTCAGCTATTATAGTCTGCGCTATATTAAAGGCTTGCTTAAGCTTTTCAACAATAGCCTTAGCCTTAACATAATTAGGCAGCACACGTGTTTCTAGTTCTTCTAGATCTAGTCCTTAAGAGATGTTTAGTTAGACAGGGTTAACATTATAGCTATGTTGTAGGAAGAAGAGGGAGACTCTTATTGACCTTGCTTCACGTCCCTTAATAGCAATTAAGGCTATTAGAAGAAGGTCTACCTAATTAGTTTGTGCCTAGTTGATGTAAGCACGTAGATAGGCTTTAATAGTGCTGTTTATGCGCTTAGTAGACCTATTAGTCTGCGGGTGCCATGCTGTAGATAACTAGCAGGTAATGTTTATTATCTTTGTCAGGATAGCCTAGAAATAGCTAGTAAATTGGGTACCACGGTCTAACACAATAGCATTAGGCAGCTAATAATAGGCAACTACATAGCGCAGGAAGTTAGCAGCAAGTGTTTCTGCTGTAGTGTTTTTTAAGGGAATAAGAACTACATCTTTACTAAGCTAGTCTATAACCATAAGGAGTGTTGTGCAACTATTGCTTTCTAGAAGTCCTTTAATAAAGTCTATAGAGATTTCTTTCTAGATCCTCTTAGGAAGGGGGAGTGGTTTTAGAAACCCTTGCAGCCTATCTCGCTATAGTTTAACACGTCTATAGGTGTTGTAGTTCCTAACAAAGCGGCGTATATTATTAGACATGCTAGGCTAGAAGTAGTCTCTTGCTAGGATCTTGTATGTCCCTTCCCTTCCTAGGTAACTAGTAGCTAGTAAAGCATAAGTTTTATAGATAAGTCTTGTGCGCAGTAGTTTAAGAGCAGGAACCTATTTCTGGTTGCGGTAGTGCAGAAGCGTGTTGCCTTTAACATAGCATTCTGCTATTAAGGCCTTTAGTCCTAGGTGTACTAGAAAGCGTCGTTCTCTATCTAG
>MU006236.1:401067-418616 GCA_010093685.1 Ophiobolus disseminans | reverse complement strand
ATAGCTTTAATCTTCTTAGGGTCTATGCACAGTCTATTTTCTGCATCGATAATAAAACCTAGGTACTTAGTAGTCTTGACCTCAAATTCGCATTTATTAATGTCTAGTTAAAGGCCAGCATCCTTAAGAGCGTCTAGGACTTTGTTAACATAGATGCGGTGTTCTTAAAGTGAGCTATTAATGTATATTAGAACATTATCTAGGTAAGCAGATACAAAGTTATCTAGGAAGCGA
The DNA here is from genome assembly GCA_010093685.1 of Ophiobolus disseminans. Lineage (NCBI taxonomy): Eukaryota > Fungi > Ascomycota > Dothideomycetes > Pleosporales > Phaeosphaeriaceae > Ophiobolus > Ophiobolus disseminans. The sequence continues at coordinate 418,382 of MU006236.1, read as the reverse complement.
CGTAAAACCCAATTTATATAGCGCTAAAAGGTGCTAGGAGAGCTAACCATGCCAAAAGGAGTGACAAGCTATTCATAAAGTCCAAAGCGGGTCTAGAAAGCAGTAAGCTATTCGTCTCCTTCTTGAATGCGTATCTTGTAAAAGGCTGCAATAACATCTAGTTTAGTATACCACTTAGCCTTGCAGATGTTGTTTAATGTCTTATAGATAAGAGGCAGAGGGTATCTGTTCTTCTTAGTAATAGCATTAAGAGCGCGGTAATCAATGCACATGCGTAGGCCTCCTCCTAGTTTCTTTGCAAAGAGAACTAGGGCTGCAGCAGAAGAGCTGCTAACTCTAATAAATCCCTTGTCTAGCAGTGATGTAAGTTCTTTGCGGAGCACTAGTAACTTATCTCTAGACATATTATAGAGAGGGCTCTATAGTATTTGCGGACTCTTTCTATCTTCTTTAATAAGCTTAATATAGTGGTCTACTCTAGGGCGGTGTAGAGAGAGCTTAGCAGCTTAGTTTAGATCAAAGACTAGCAGCTAGTAGCGGTAGCTTAGTGGTAGGAGGTCTTTGATCTGCTCTAAGCTTAATTGTGCTTTAGGAGCTAAAGCCTTCTAGATGTCTGCTATAGAGGCAGCAAATACACTAACAGACTTATCTTTCTTAGATGCTTAAATATATCTCTGCATAGCTACTGCAGAGATCTCCTAGACTGTTAGTGTAGGAGGTAGTTCTCCTTTCTTGCTGCGGAGGCGGATACGGGTCCTTTCTAAGTAGATAAAGATTAACTTCTTTGCTAGTGCAATAGTAACATTGTGTCTGTTAAACTAGGAGCGTCTAAGCAAGATATCAAAACTAAGGTAAGTGTTCTCTATTATGTATCCCTATTCTGTGCGTGTGTATCCTTTAATATCGTATATAAAGTAGCAAGCTTGCCTAATAGTTCCAGTTCCTTCTACTCCTTAGAGGGTCCTTAGAGTAGGTAAATTAATGCACTAGAGTTTGGCTTTCCGGGCAAAGTAGGCGCTCACTAGAGCATATGTTAAGCAACTAGAATCTAGTATTGTAGATGCGTAGTGAGTGTAATTAATAAGCATATGTACAGTAATTGGTTTTGCTTTCATGTAGGGCTGAAATAAGCGCTAGTTTTGCTTTATCCTCAAAGCCTTCTCCTTGTGCTCCTGCTAGTGACTTTAAGCAGAAGCTACTCTTTTTCCGACTTAGTATCCTCCTCTTCTAGCTGTAGCATCTCTGCAATCTTTGTAGTTGCAACAGTGGTAGAAGAAGGGCGACGTGTAGGGGCATACTAACAGGAGCTAATAATATATCTAGAAGCTCTACAGCGTATACACAAGCGGTTGTTCCTGCGTCTCTAAATCTTATCCTTGCTCACCCACTTAGCGCGTTGATTTCCTAGGGATTGAGCAGCATAAACAAGTGTAGGCTCCTAATCCATACTATTGTTTTGCTGCGCGTGGCGTTAAGCGTAAGGTTAGGGTCTCTATAGTGTCTTAATAGCGTCCAGCCTTAACCCTATAGTTTAAAGTAGAGAGGTGAAAGCGCTATACTTAATTAGAAGTAGAAAGACACTAATAAGTCTCTCCTGCATAGCGTAGCTAATAGCGTTTTCTAGGAGTAAAATCTTAATAGTGTTATTAAATGACAATGCTCTAGCATTTGCTAGCTTAGTCTTAAAGCGTAGCAGAAAGCGGGCAAAAGACTTATGTGCCTTCTGCTTAATTAAGTAGACATTAGAGAGAGCTTTTTTCTGCAGATTGGGGTCGCTGTAGGTGCCAGCTAGGTATTCTAGCAATTGCATACCTAAACCACTCTCTTCCTCCTCCTTAGCCCTAACAAAGGCTAAGCACATGTTGCAGGCATTGCTGCGTAGTCTTGCAAAGATGTAGCGCAGCTAGTCTATGTCTAACCTAATGATCCTGCTATCTGTCTTTATCTTGTTCTTTGCCTTAATCTCCTATCTAGCCTATTTAGAGCGGGTGCTATTAAACTCTGAGAGCTGTAGCAGCTTCTCCTTTCTCTTTTTAGGCTGCGGTGTGTTAATGCCTTGCAGGATATTCTAGAGTCCTTGCAGGGTTTGCTAGTTAATAGCGTTGCCTTGCACTATCTACTGCATGAAGGCGTAGAAGGTTTGTTCTATAGTTAGAGGAGCATTTGCAGCATTGCTGCTGTTGGCTATTTGCTTAGGTTCTTCTATAGTATGTTCTATTGTGTCTAGTCAATTCTAGTAATTCTAGTGATTCTAGTAATGTCCAATAATTCCGTTGATGTCCAATAATTCCGTTGATGTCCAATGATTCCGTTAATGCCTAATGATTCTGTTGATGTCTAATAATTCTGTTAATGCCTAATAATTCCGTTGATGTCTAATAATTCCGTTAATGCCCGATGATTCTGTTAATGTCTAATAATTCCGTTGATGCCCGATGATTCTGTTGATGCCCGATAATTCTGTTAATGCCTAATAATTCCGTTGATGTCTAATGTTTACGTTATGTGCTTAGGCAGGTGTTCAACCGTAGAGGTCCCTATAGTGGCGTCCTTGTATTCTGTTGTATTACTCTCGCAATTGTTCTGTTGTATTGCTCTCGCAATTGTTCCGTTGTATTGCTCTCGCAATTCCGTTATAGAGCACTAGGGGATGGCCACACTAGCTACTCAAGTAGTTAATTGAATTCAAATGTAAGGGGCTAGGCAGAAGACTGCAGAAAGGCTAGGTTTAACCGTGATGAATTCGATGGAGTCTATCTAGAGCTAGAGAGCAGGCTGACTTTATAGCAGACTGCTAGCTTCTGGAAGTATCTACTTACCTCAGCATTTGTCAGCTGTTAGAAGAACATATCTTGTTCTAGCTAGTTCCCGGACATTCTGTGACATTCTAGGACATTCCATAACACTCTAGGACATTCCATAATGTTCTAGGACATTCCATGATGTTCTAGGACATTCTATGATGTTCTAGGACATTCCATGATGTTCCAGGCTCTTCTATTGAACCGAAGTGACTCCACTAAGGATAGCAGAGGTCTAACCTCTTACATTACACTACACTCTCTATATGCCGCGTCTCGTTAGTAAACACAACCTTAGTAAAATCGAATCTCTTGCTATCTCTATACTTATATTTATTAGAGTTGTAGGCAAGCGCCTACTTAAAACGCTCGCGCTGCTGTTTAGCTAGGCTGGTAAAAGGGTATAGGTTGGGTTGGGGTTGGGTTGCCTTACGTAATACCTCAGCCGTGACCCAACCCCAACCCATTTTTTTTGCGCTAGTACTGGGTATAGGTTGGGTCCAGGTCGCACGGGCCTTAGGTTGAGGTTGGGTCGCACAGACATAATTTTAAGCCAATCAGGCTGCTTATTACAGCTGATTATCACATACATAATTGGCTATACCCCTGTCTGGGTCTGACATAATACAACCCCAACCTCTACCCGCGCTAGAGCTACCACAACCCAACCACAGCTACAGGTCCGTGCAACCTCAACCCAACTAATACCTCAAGGCCTGTGCGACCCCAACCCAACCTATACCCACTGCTGGGTACCTCAACCCTTTTTACCAGCCTACGCATTATCAAACATAGCGGAAACAACAACTTTCACGGTTAACTCAATACTAGAAAATCTCAGGATAGTGGCAGCAGTATATAATTGAATAGCTCTATTAATCTCAGCTTAATAAGTTATGTGGTTGTATTGCAAAGCATCGATTTTGTGAGGCAGCGCACTAAGCTTTGATGCGCGATCACATTTGTGTTGGGGGGGTGGTCAGTGCGGTGCATGACCCAATACTAGCTCCTTCGTAGAACCGGGAGCTGCCGTGGGCAACGTCTCACGGAGATTGTAATTCGCCAATTCCCAGAATGTAGCTCATTGGAAGCAAATATGTACGGAATTGACACTATGAAACCTAACCTGCTGAGACATGAAGCGAGCGACAATTTACGAATCCTAACGACACCTCTAAGCCATTCCATCCGATCTATCCTGTGTAGGTGCTGAGTCCATGCGCGATCGATTCAGCGACCCACTTCTCTTCATCAGCGCTCCTCTTCCCTTCGCTCCGGGCTGACACAAGCTCTCCAACATCCGCCTGCGTAACATTCACCTCGGCTTCCCTTTTCTCTTTCAATCCCCCTGAGCCGCCACCATTGGCCCACCTGGCACCAGTCCACATGTCACCAGGGCCCAACATGTGGAAATGCGCGTGGCCATCGGGTGAGTCTTGTTGCGTCCGCACCATTCCTTAAGGTAGATGTACGAAGTCAGTGCTGGTCTCAGATACAGTTCGTACATCTACGTTACGTACCGGTTCTTGCCGGATCAGTTTCATCCGCTGTTCCAAAGCAGATGGAGTGATCTAGGTCACCTGGCCTATCGTCGTAAGTCTCCCAGTTGTTCTTTCGACCGCTTTGGAGGGCATGGCAGTAGTCGTTCAACGGTGCACCGACTCCGTAGTTGGTGAACCTAGAAACCAGGTGAGTGTTTGCTCCACATTTCCGTTCATACAAATCACTGACCACTTGAAGTACCATCGGTCTTGATCAATCTTATAATGCTTGATTTGGCCACCGACCAGCGTTCCAATCACTCCCGCCAGTCAGCGTACTGTTGATATCGAAACGACAGGAAGCTCGTTACTCACACGAATTTTCTGTGGCGACAGTCGGGTAGATATGCTCCCCATTCCCAGCTTGTCTTGTGTTGGCCATAACGGACTCCTCTGCGCTGCGACCGGTGACGACTAAAACCTGATCCCTTATGAAAATGCCCCAAGTCCTTCGTACCGCGTCCGCGGCACGATACAGCCTAGAAGAGAAGCCAGACTCCTCTCGGTGCCTTGCACTATCTCCTCCGCTGTAGGTGACGGGGTTTGGCTCCCCTCTGAAAAGGATACCGTAGCAGTTGATGTTACAGTGAGCCGGGGCCTTGCTACAGTCGATGTTGATCCATTGGGCGTCTTTAGCAGAAAGACCGTTTCCGGTACCGTAGTCCCCTCGCGCTTGCAGATTTTTGGTCTCAGGCTGAGGAGGGATCACTGAAGCGGATACAAGGGAGCTGGATGCAGCCATGAACAGGATGGTAGAAGAGTGTCTCATCTTGTCTAGATTGAAGAGGGAAAGGAGGATGTTTGCAAAGATTGGATTTTCCGGAAAATGTGTAAACTGAGGGTAGTGAAAAGGCGAATGATGCTGTCTCTCGTTGGACTCGAGGCATCTTTTAAATGAAGAGTCCTTCTTCCCATAGCCACAGAGCAGTGCAGACCCCAGAAGCGTCTACACTGAATCGGGGTTATGAACCCGGCTGGAACTTTACCGCTGTCAGGACATCTGAGTTGTAAATGAGTGATCCCGAGGTCCGAAACATCGTCGAGCTGGTACGTATTCGACATCATGCACTGTGCCGTCTTGGAAATTTGAAGTTCTTGCCACATTTGAGGTTATCCCCACTGCCAAGCCCGACAGTGAGGCTGATTTCCAACACACTGTGCAGCGGCGTAGTGTTTCCATGCTGCATAGCGGCGCTGTCACCAACATACCATACCACGACGTAGTTCCCGAAACGGGCCGACAGCCACACTAAGCCGTTGAGCAAGGCTAAAAGCAGTAGACTATGAATAGTTTCGAGGCCATTTGGCAGCAATCGTCTTACGGAAAGGAAGGGAACCATGAAACCGTACTAAGTCGGGGTATGAAAAGTGACTTGAACGAGGATCTACGAAGGAGCCAAATGAATACATGGTGCAGAATCTGATATTCCGAGACTAGCAAAGTCAGCCTTACGGCGAAATCGTCATGACCTCGAAGAAAGCTGGACATATCGCATCTATAAAGCTCGAAGTCCGGCTGGATTACAGCAGTAAAGCATCAAGCAGCCTCATCAACCTACTTTTGCCGCATCTTCCAAGCAAATCACCAATCAATACTCCTTCTTTACGTCAATCTTGACAGCCCCACGATCAACATGTATTATACCCACCTCCTCTCCGCTGCTTTCGCAGCTGTGGTGCTTGCATCGCCCACCCCTCAAACCGTCGAGTCGGCGAGCATCGATCCGCCGAAAGAAATCATGCTCAAGGGCGGTAAGGCCATCGTTCTCCCTAGCCACGAAAAGCGCGACATCCAATTGGCCGGCGGCTCATGGGCTAAGGTCTCCGACGCTCAAGACGATGATTCTCTAGCGGTTCGATTGACCAAACGCGGTGCCGACAAGATCTCAAGCTGTGGACCCAAATCCGGCTGGATACCCGTCGAGGACCGCGGGGAGTATATGTACCAGGCTATGTGGGGTTACCGAAGCGCCGTGAGCGCGTTCTGCAGCCGAGTATCGAATGCGATGAACGTTGATGGTTCGTTCGGCCCCTTAGTTGTCGCGGCCCAATCGAGAATTTCAGTCACTATCCGGTGGCAGGACGACAGTCAAAATGTCAAAGACGACCTGAGAGGGAATCGCGTTGGTCTGAAGGGAGAGCAGCCAGGACACGTCGAGTGTAAGTAAGCGGTCATCAGTATTTTGAGCGAAACTGACAAGCTGTAGTTGAGGTCAACAACAAGCGAGACAAAGGGGCCAGCAGTAAGTGCGAATGTACGAAGTGCATGTGATACAAACACTAATTTCGTATCTTCAACTCTCACAGACGACTATACTATGAATGAGGAAAACTGCAAGACGTACTTGATGCACATGGCAGCAACGAACCAGGGCTGCTATGGTCCGAACAACCGGGACACAAAGGGCGGCACCTGGCAGGTAAGTCGGGCATTTCCTGCAAGACCTAATTGCTAAGCTAACATCGATCGTAGATGGAAGACAACAAGCTTACTTTCCACGCTCTTCCCGCGTCAGATGCTGAAGATGTCAACACGCCTCCCCATGATGGACTTCGTGCCTAGAGATACGGCCGTCGAAGTGTTTGCTGTCCGGTGGTTCCAACAGCGGGAATCGGGCCAGGTCTTGTCGCACGGGACCTTAGACGTTGTTGATTGTATTTGCTGGCGTTTTCGCGGATTTTCTCTTGTTGTACATAACCAACGCCACGTTCACTATTTAGCATCCGAAGTATTTTGTTTTCGTCTACCGACTTCCATGGCATGTTCCGCGTATCTTTGAGGACCAGCAAGGTCTGGTCATCAGAAGCCAACCAGCGTAGGCGCATTCGCTTGCGAGGAGTTCGATCGGGCTCGCCATAATCACTGCCATCGTCGTAGTCCGAGCATTCTGACGCGTCGCATGTGGAAGGAGACCTCTGCTTTCTCTTTCGTGATCCGTCTGACCGATTCGCGATTGTGTGGCTAGTATCGTCGCGATAGCCGACCAGTAACCAGCAATCGAAAGGAAGTCGAGTAGTGCGTAACACTCTACCGTGTTCGCCAAATATTTCTAGCTTCAGGGCCGACGAGGGATCGGCGCAAAGACCACTGGCGCGCACAGTAGCCGCAATGAGATTCCCACCCATTGGTAGGTCGTACTGACTGATCTCGGCAACTTGATATAACGTGTGGCCAGGGAAACTGTCCTCGGCATGCTTATGGAGTTTGTTCCCATTGCTTAGTCGGGGTGAGCATTCGCGCTGACACCGTGGAAAGTCTCGCAGTGGAGCAGTAGCTGAGGGACCTTGGGAGAGCGGCTCCTGCGACGATCCGTCCTGGGTATGTTCATGGGTCTCGTTTCCATTGCTTGGTTGTGGTGAGCGTTCGCCTCGCAGTGGAGCAGTAGCTGAGGGACTTTGAAGCGATTGGGTGAGCGGCTCCTGCGACGATTGCGGCTCATTGAGTGAAACGTTTCCCCGCCGCAAGAGCTTTTCTGGAGGCTCGTGAAAAGTTTGATCTTGCAGCTCCCTAACACGCTTGTAATGATCCTCAAGGAATTCGTGTTGGGTATTGAAAAGTTCACCGCTGACAGCTTCATGCCTGTGGTCAGGGCCATTGGATGTAAGAATCTCCTCTACTTCATAACTAGGAGAGACATAATTTGCTGTACGCTCTGTGGGGTAGAGTAGCATCTCATTTTCGACTACGGCTACTTTGGTCAGCAAACAGCGCTTTCATCATACAAGGTAGTAACTTACGTCCATGCCTCAGTTCAACATCTGCTTCGTGTGTTGTCAAAGACACGTAGTGTAGATGCTTCTGCACTTCAGACGTGCTAGTTGTCAGGCCGTCGAGGCTTGCTTGCGCATCCGTCTATAATTAGTGACATTGTAGCTAATCGGTTGGTCAAGGAAATGCATGCCAGAAGGGATGAGGTTTTCACACGTAAGAGACGCATGTGCTTCCAATAATTCTGCCTCAGAGGCACGCTCACTCAATTCAGCCGAAAGTGAAGCTGATTCATTTCTGTGATATTCGTCCCTCAGACCAAGGATATTGCGATGAGGCGAGCTGTCACGTTGGCTTCGGCATCCTTTCGACCTTCTTTTTGAGGGAGCGGCGGAAGACTGAGGGGAATACTCAATGAATGAGTGGGAAGGGTAAGAAGGAACAGAGGGGAAAGCGATTGGCGCATAAGTATTTGCCATCTTGAAGTAGAGAAAGCTTGAGAGGCGATGCTGGGTCGCTGTCCCTGCCCGGCCGCTCGTCTATATATCCGTCTGATTTGCAGCTCAGAGTCTACCTCGTTCATGCAATCTCCCAACAGGCAGCCAATGCGACAAGCGATGCGACTTCGGGATGCAACATTCCAGCCCTCAGCGAGATTACGCATGAAGGACGAAGCTCAGCCGTCACAATCTCAACACTGCCTCATAGCTTCTGTTGCAGGGGCAAATCAATGCCTCATGCTAGAGCTCTGCCGCGCCTCGCCGCCAGACCAGTGAAGATAGCCAATGGCGTCGTTGGACTCTAATCAAGGGGCTTGCGGGGCTGGTGGAATGTCGTTGAGACGACGCAATGCCACCGCTGCGCAGCTCCGTCTTGCCGGTCGCTATGCTTCCTTCGTGCGTGGTGGAGTCACGCCAGCGAGCGCATAAACCACCCCAAGAGCCAAGACAATAATAATGCCATGTCTGTCTTCCGCCAGACCACATGACGCATTGGATAAAGGACGAGTGGAGGCACTGCGACCAATAGAGAGCGGTAGCTTAAGGGCATGGGCGGCGCTCCGGAAGCATGGGAGCACGCCGTGTTCAACGACTGCCTGTAGAACAGACAGTGATGTGGCCAGGGTACCTTGGTATCGGCGACTCCGCGTCGGAGAGCTGCCTCAACAGGGCGCGTCGTGCGTTCGGGTGCGTTGTGCGTTCGGGGTGCGTTCGGGCGCGGGCGCCGGCTTAGGATGTGCGTTGCGATGAGGGTGGCAGAGGGAACGACTACTGATCATGATGATCATGATGATGATACCAGCAGTAAGAGCGCGGTTGTCCCTAGACCAGCGTTAGTAAAATCTAGCAGCGGGTGTCTGAGTCTTTCCTGGTAGCAATGTCTCTCTGCAGAGGCGACGCGCTGGCGTGCGCGTGACGCATGCGACGTCAGACGCCACATAGCACTGTGATGGGACTTGCATCTACACCAAACGCGCTTGCCACGAGGCAGACTTCACAGACAGTACTGATTGTTGTGCGAAGTAGAGGGGAAAGGGATGAAGGCGTCCGAACCTTACGGCGCAGAGATGACGTTTTATACCCTGCTGTGAACGTTAAGCGAGCGCCGGGTTACCCAAACAGGGTGCACCTATTTCCTGATGCAGGCTTGCTGTCTGCTTCTTTACTAATTACTATATCTAGGTCTTCTAGTCTCATGATGTTAATGTGCAACGCATTAGTGATGCTGTTAACATTTAGTGTAATCTTCTCTGTCTTAAGATTAATTATTCCGCCGCTGTATTAGATTAGGGAATAGTTAATCATAACTATAGGGTATAGTTAGTCCTTAGTACGGAACTCCGTTCCGCTCTTTATTATCTAGTACGAGGAGATAACTATTTTCTTAGCTCCGCTATTAATAAGCGCTATAAGAGTTTTGCCGTTAATTGTCACGTCTGCGTGCAATCTCAGGGAGTAGCCGCGTGCCGCTGCTACTTTCTGGGTTCGCATAGAGGCTATTTGCCTAGGGGAACCCTATCCCTAGTAGCGTCCTAGTTTTTTGTCTATTTAGACACCTCCACTGCTTCTATATCGTGGATCCTATAGGGGGGTCGATGCACTTATCCTCGTTTAGGTATTTATGCGTAAATGCTTTTTTGTCTATAGTTGTAGCGTGTTTCTAGAAGTAATAGAAACTACATTCTATTCTAACGTCGTTTCAATCGCAGCTTACCTATTCTAACAGTTCGTGTTTCACGAGCAACGTGTACTATTCGCAGGTAGAGTCTAAGTATACTTCTAAGTAGCCTATATAGCTAGTCTTTCCGTTAGCTATTTCTTCTATCTTTAACGGGTACTATCCTGTCTAGTGTTTAGTAACCGTATAGTAGCCGCAGTCGTCTTGCGTGCATTCGTACTATAGGTTTCTTTACTTCTTAGTGCATTCTAGCCTAGGTTGTAGTAACATCCCTAGGGCGTTAATCTTAATTAGGTGTTCTCTAAGCATTCAGGTCGCTTCCTAGTAAACCTCTAATCTACAGTAGCTACATAGGCCTACTTAGTGTTAGCTAAGGTATACCCTAGCGTTAATAGATACTAGAGGGGTTTCTTCCTTGTTGGCGATCTCGAGCTCTGTTAGGTTAAGATTAGAGATTTCCTTATCTATCTAGCTACCTTCGGATTCTTCGAGGTTAGCTAGGAACTTAGGATTATCCTAACGTTCTTGATGTATTAAGAGTCTCTCTATTCTATCTTATTGGTTTAAGAGGAAGTTGTATTGCAGGGCCTTGTCCTAGATACTGTACTGTACTTTAGCTACCTTTATAAGAGCTAGTCTAGTCTTATAAGTTGTTTAGGTATCTATAAGGTAATAGGGTTGTTCGCAGTCCAATCCTAGGTAGCCGTAATTGTTGCAAATCCAGCATAATCCTCTTATAATTGTTCGAAGGTACAAGTCACATGTGTACCTCTTTGGGACTAGCGTCTGTTTAGCTCGTTTCTTCTACATAGCTAGTTCCGATAGCTTACAATAATAAACAAGTTCGCATCTTACTTATGCCTTTTATTAGGTTATAAGCCCTTATAAAACTCACTAACGACCGACTAGGAGTACTGCCTTTGCCGCATTCGATTGACGTGCGACGCAGCCTAGCGTTAGTAAGGCTTCCGCTCGCGAACTCACTAAAAACACTACGACGTTATACTCTAAAATAGGCATCTACGACGCGCAAGCAGCTGTCCTAAAGCTCAACGCCTCTAGCTCGAACTTCTAGAAATAGGATGCTGCTATTACACTGTACGCGCAGATTTACGACGCGATAGAGGTCCTTACTAGCGAGAAGCTGCGACTAGCTACTCTATCGTACGCCAGCCTTATCGACGAGCCTAAGCCACTAGATAGGACTACGCTAGATCTAAGTAACAACGAGCATATTAAGCTTATGTCTAAACGTAAGATATTTGACGACAATTGTTAGTCAATCAACAACTACATTATTAAGTCTGCAGAGAAGTAGAAAGAGAGGCTTAAGTATTAGGGCAAGCTCGACGCCGCCCTTAAGATAACTTTCCTCACTTTAATTCCACGCGAGGTCTACGAAGCAATCCAAGGCCTCTAAACCGCAGTAGAGTAGTATAGAGAGATTACTCGCCGCTATCGTGACGAGGGCCTCAATGAAGCCTGTACAGCTTAGGCTGATTTCTTTAAGCTCCGCTGCGCTAATTGCCCAAATACGCTTAAGTTCACGGACAAGTTCTGCGCCTTACTCAACAGGTTAAAGGACATGAACCTTAAGCTGCCCGAGAAGGGCGTGCTATACCAGTTCATCCTCGCAATCGAGGAGTTCTACCTAGATTACGCGCGAGTCGTACGACGCGATATGCGCTTAAAGGGCAGCCTTACACACGACTCTATAATACAGGAAATTAACAACAAAGCTCGTCGCGATGACCCTGTTAAGACTGCATTCTTTGTTACTAAGAAACAGCAGAACGCTGCTAGCGACAACAAAGACACTGTAGGTAGAAGTCCTAACTAACAAGAGGGTGGCAACTAGCGTAGCAGAGGCCGCGGCAGAGGACACAGCGGTAGAGAACGTAGCGGAAGCAGCACTGTCTTAAACAACAACACAAACAATGCTATAAATAATAGTAAGCCTAAGCTTGCGTACTCTCTCTGCGAGCATTGCAAGCGCGAACACTAGGGTGCCGGAGCTGCCTGCTAGGTAGCTTTCCCTCATCTCGCGTCGCAGGAATAGCGAGATCGACAAGCTGTGCGCAGTAACTAGTTAACTGCCTTAATAACAGCAGCAGTAATAATTAATAATCAACGCAACTACAGTGTCTCTTTCGATAGCTCCGCGACAAACGACTGCTGCAGTAAGCATTTTAATTTTACCTCTACCTTAATTACTAGCAATACTGCTAAGGTCTTAGAGCTGACTATGCTAATTGCTAGCTAAACTAAGTACAAAGACCAGACGATTATTAACACAGGTGCGACAGATTACATCTGCAATACCTATAATCGCTTTATTAGCTTCGAACGTAAGAGTACCTGCTTAGCTATTAAGACTAGAGCTAGTATTGTACAAGTTAAGGCGACTAGTACTATTAAACTCTCTATCCTACAAAGCAGCGGCTTAATTAACGTTGTACAATTCTTAAAGGTGCTCTACGCGCCTGACATGTTTGTCTCTATTATCTCTCACTCTAAAATTCGCTAGAAAGGCTTATACTACTACAGCTAGGATAAGAAGATCTACTGCAAATCTAATATGCACGAGATTAGGTACACGCCTAAGATTAACAGTATCCTAAACTTACTGCAAGCTTAGAACAAGCTCGAGGCTGCGAGAGCACTTGCGTTTGTCTTAGCTTACTTACCTCGACCTAATTTAGCTATAATCCTAACGCGAAAGGTCTTCTTAACTAAGCTCTACGAGACATTTAGACATGCTAATATTAATGCCTTAAAGCAGCTTGTAAAGACCACGATTAGTCTTAAGCTCTAGGGCACCTAGAACTTTTTCTGTAAGGTCTGCCTTCTTAGCAATACTCGCAAACAAATCTTACGCTGTCTGCCTTAGTAAGCGACTCGCCTGTTTAGGCGAATCTATATTAATATAGTTAGTCCTATTACGCCTGTCGGCATTGACAAAGAGCGCTAGTGGATTATCTACACTAACAACTACACACGCTATTGCTAGATCGACGTTACTACTACTAAGGACAGCTGTACAGACTCGTTGCTGCGCTTTCTACGTATAACTAAGACACAGTATAAGGCTACGGTCGCTATTTGCTATCTAGATAATAATAAGGTCCTTGTCAACAACAAGACAAAGGAGCAACTCTCCTAGCTCAGCACAGTCTTTAAGGCTTCTACGCCCTACACCTTACACTAGAACAGAGTAGCTAAGTTAAGTAACCGAATCGAAGAAGCGCGCGTTCGTCTTATAATAATTAGAGCTCTACATCTTCTAAAGTTAATGTAGCCGTATGCTGCACGCTACGCTACTAAACTTATTAATTACTACCTAACTACTGCCCTAGCTGACAGCAAGACGCCTCGCTAGATGCTCCTTGAGTATATAGGTACCCTAAATCCTATCCTAAATCTTTGCGCCCTACGCAAGTTTAGCGAAGCTAGCTAGGTCTATATTCTAGAACAGCGTCGCATACAGAGCGATAAGTTTTTAGCCCGCGCAACAAAGGCCTACTTTGTTAGCTGCGAGAGCTCTTAAATCTATCTTTTGTAGGACCTTAATTATTAGAAGCTTATCCGTACAAGCAGCGTTAAGTGGGCGTCTGCTCCGCTTCTTAAAGTATCTCACTCTACAACCTAAGATACCGCCCTAATAGATATTTAGATTGCTAGCTTACTAGCCTAATCTACTCTACAGACACCTCCGTTGTTACTAGATATTACCTTAATAGTCCTAGGGACTAGGGGTAAGGGCAACAAGTCTATCGTTGCACAACTTAACAAATTCTACCTACCTAAAGCTAGCTAAGGCTATAACTTTAGAGGCCTTAACAATTGCAACGATATAGACGATAGAGAAGCTCCTCGTTACCTTAATATCACTGTAGATAAAGATAACCGCCTTATCCTTAATACAAAGAGGCGTCGCAATCTAACTGCAAAAGCTGCTCGTCTAACAGCGGCAATTAGCCTCAAACACATCCCTCCTACGGTAGCTCGCTGCTTTGCTAGCGCTATTAACTATTTATCTAGTGTTACTAGAGACGACCTAATCCTCTCTCCCGAACTAACTAGCGCGAAACAGGCTCGACACTACTGTTTCAACAAACAATAGCTGCTTGCGGAGAGTGAGGAGTACTAGTCGCATAATAATAATAGCACTTAGGAGACTGTTGTAACGTTGCCTACAGGCATCTTCGCTCTATCTATAAAGTAGATATACAAATACAAACTCGACGATGCTAGCAAGCTCGTACGCTTTAAAGCTCGGCTTATTGTGTATAGCAACCGCTAGGACACTAATTTTTATGTAAGAGGTTAGACCTCTGCTATTCTTAGTGGAGTCACTTCGGTTCAATGAAAGAGCCTAGAATATTATAGAATGTTCTAGAACATTATAGAATGTCCTAGAACATTATAGAATGTCCTAGAACATTATAGAATGTCCTAGAACATTATAGAATGTCCTAGAACATTATAGAATGTTCTAGAACATTATAGAATATCCTAGAGTGTTATAGAATGTCCTAGAATGTTACAGAATGTCCGGGAACTAGCTAGAACAAGATATGTTCTTCTAACAGCTGACAAATGCTGATGTAAGTAGATACTTCTAGAAGCTAGCAGTCTGCTATAAAGTCAGCCTGCTCTCTAGCTCTAGATAGACTCTATCGAATTCATCACTGTTCTACCTAGCCTTTCTGCAGTCTTCTGCCTGGCCCCTTACATTTTAGCGCGAGACCTACGCCGCAGTCGCCCGCTCAACCACTCTTAAAGCACTACTCGCCCTCGTCGCCGCTCTAGACCTAGAGTGCGACTAACTTAACGTCGTCACAGCCTTCCTCAACGGCCACCTCGACAAAGACGAAGACATCTATATTCGCCTACCTAACGGTAAGCTAGCTAAGCTCCGCAAGGCCCTATACGGCCTACGTCGCTCTCCGCGACTATAGTACGAGGAGCTGGCTCGCTACCTAGCCTCAATCGGGTATCTGCTAATTAAGGCAGACCTATGCGTATTCATCAACACTGCAATAGGCAGCATTATTCTCGCATACGTTGACGATCTCGTCCTGATTACGCGTACGAAGAAGGAGATAGCTGCTCTTAAGAAGCTCGTACTTAGAAAGTACAAGTGTCGCGACCTAGGCCCTAACTTACACTATCTTAGTATCCGAATCCGTCGCGATCGCGCTCAACGAGCTATTAAGCTCTCTATAGAGTCGTACATTAATAAGCTCGCACACGACTTTAAGCGCACTAACGCCCTAGCTCGCTATTATCCTATAGATCTTAAGGCGCTTAAGCTTAAGCTTCGACTTAAGGACGATTAGGCTCCGCCCTAGCTTATACAGCGATACCAATCGCTTATTAGCAAACTACTATACCTAGCGTCACAAATTCGGACAGACGTAGCATTCTATGTCAACTACCTTGCTCGAGCAATAAGCAATCTAACAGAGGATCACTATAACTACGCTATGCAGATCGTCGACTACCTCTTATAAGGGGCTAGGCAGAAGACTGCAGAAAGGCTAGGTTTAACCGTGATAAATTCGATAGAGTCTATCTAGAGCAAGAGAGCAGACTAACTTTATAGCAGACTGCTAGCTTCTGGAAGTTTCTACATACATCAGCATTTGTCAGCTGTTAGAAGATTATGTCTTGTTCTAGTTAGTTCCTGGACATTCTAGGACATTCTATAACATTCTATGCTCTTCTATTGAACTAAAGTGACTCTACTAAGAATAGCAGAGGTCTAACCTCTTATATTACCCCCTCTCTCTAATCTATGTGCAGTAGTGTTATGTCTAAAGTACTGCCCTTTATCACCTCTCCTAAATCCAGCTAGAAGCTGTTTAGAGTGTTGATTGCGGTATAGAGCAGTGAAGGCTTCCTACTTATCTAAGGCTATATTATCTTTAAGATTTTCTACTAGCTTAAAGGTTGTAAGGGCATATCTAGTCTATTTAACCTTAAAGAACAGCCTATTCCTGTAGGTCACTTCAGCTATAATCTGTTCCACTTCTGATTCTAGTTCTCTATTAACTAGGATAGGTGCTAGTTAAGTGTCGTTATTAGGCTAGCTAGGGAAGGGATCTAAGGAAGCTAGTCTTAGGCGATCTATATAGAAGACATTGTAGATACCTAGTAGTGTGTTAAGCCTAACTAAGTGTAGGCTAATAACCTTAATAACTGTGTATTTAGCATTCTTCTAGTTAAGTTTCTTATTTAGTCTTCTATTTAACAGTTACTTCCTGTAGGAGAGCTAGACTTTGTTATTCACTTGCAGTGTAGAAGGCTTATGCCTATGCTTGTTTGCCTAACGCTCCTACTCTTGCTATGCTTTAGCTATTGTAGTTTGTGCTATGTCAAAAGCATGCTTAAGCTTCTTAACAATTGCCTTTGCCTTATTATAATTAGGTCGCAGATGTACTTCTAGCTCTTCTTAGTTTAGTCCTTAAGAGATATCTAGTTAGATAGGGTTAACATTATAGCCATGTTGAAGGAAGAAGGGTAAGACCCTTGTTGACCTTGCTTCGCGTCCTTTAATAGCAATTGAGGCTATTAGAAGAAGGTCTACCTAATTGCTCTGTCCCTACCTAATAAAGGCACGGAGATAGGCTTTAATAATGCTGTTTATCCTCTTAGTAGATCTATTAGTCTGTAGATGCTATACTGTAGATAAGCGGCGTATAATGTTTATTATCTTAGTTAGGATAGCCTAGAAATAACTAGTAAACTAGGTACCACGGTCGGAGACAATAGCATTAGGTAGCTAGTAGTAGGCAACTACATACTGCAGGAAGTTGTAAGTAACTATTTCTGCTCTAGTGTCCTTTAAGAGAATAAGGATAATATCCTTGCTTAACCGATCTGTAACAACAAGAAGTGTTGTACAGCTATTGCTTTCTAGCAGTCCTTTAATAAAGTCTATTAAGATCTCTTTCTAGATACGTTTAGAGAGTAGCAGTGGTTTTAGGAAGCCTTGCAACCTATCTCTCTAGAGCTTAATGCGTCTACAGATGTTACAGTTGCGGACAAAGCGACGTATGTTATTAGATATGCTAGGCTAGA
>MU006236.1:375723-390072 GCA_010093685.1 Ophiobolus disseminans | reverse complement strand
TCTTGAATGCGTATCTTGTAGAAAGCCGCAATAACATCTAGCTTAGTATACTACTTAGCCTTACAGATGTTGTTTAATGTCTTATAGATAAGAGGCAGAGGGTATCTGTTCTTCTTAGTAATTGTATTAAGGGCGCGGTAGTTAATGCATATACGTAGGCCTTCTCCTAGTTTCTTTGCAAAGAGAACTAGGGCTGCAGCAGGAGAGCTGCTGACCCTAATAAATCCCTTGTCTAGTAGTGATGTAAGTTCTTTGCGGAGCACTAGTAACTTATCTCTAGACATATTGTAGAGAGGGCCCTATAGTATTTGCGGACTCTTTCTATCTTCTTTAATAAGCTTAATGTAGTAGTCTACTCTAGAGTAGTGTAGAGAGAGCTTAGCAGCTTAGTTTGGATCAAAGACTAGCAGCTAGTAGCGGTAGCTTAGTAGTAGGAGGTCTTTAATCTGCTCTAAGCTCAATTGTGCTTTAGAAGCTAAAGCCTTCTAGATGTCTGCTATAGAGGCAGCAAATACACTAACAGACTTGTCTTTCTTAGATGCTTAAATATATCTCTGCATAGCTACTGCAGAGATCTCCTAGACTGTTAGTGTAGGAGGTAGTTCTCCTTTCTTGCTGCGGAGGCGGATACAGGTCCTTTCTAAGTAGATAAAGATTGACTTCTTTGCTAGTGCAATAGTAACATTATGTCTATTAAACTAGGAGCGTCTAAGTAAGATATTAAAACTAAGGTAAGTGTTTTCTATTATGTATCCCTATCCTATGCGTGTGTATCCTTTAATATCGTATGTAAAGTAGCAAGCTTGCCTAATAGTTCTAGTTCCTTCTACTCCTTAGAGGGTCCTTAGAGTAGGTAAATTAATGCACTAGAGTTTGGCTTTCCGGGCAAAGTGGGCGCTCACTAGAGTATATGTCAAGCAACTAGAATCTAGCATTGTAGATGCGTAGTGAGTGTGATTAATAAGCATATATACAGTAATTGGTTTTGCTTTTATATAGGGCTGAAATAAGCGCTAGTTTTGCTTTATCCTCAAAGCCTTCTCCTTGTGCTCCTGCTAGTGACTTTGAGCAGGAGCTACTCTTTTTCCGACTTAGTATCCTCCTCTTCTAGCTGTAGCATCTCTGCAATCTTTGTAGTTGCAATAGTGGTAGAAGAAGAGCGACGTGCAGGGGTATACTAACAGGAGCTAATAATATGTCTAGAAGCTCTACAGCGTATACACAAGCGGTTGTTCCTGCGTCTCTAAATCTTATCCTTACTCACCTACTTAGCGCGTTAATTTCCTAGGGATTAAGCAGCATAAACAAGTGTAGGCTCCTAATCCATACTATCGTTTTGCTGCGCGTGGCGTTAAGCGTGAGGTTAGGGTCTCTATAGTGTCTTAATAGCGTCTAGCCTTAATCCTATAGTTTAAAGTAGGGAGGTAAAAGCGCTATACTCAATTAGAAGTGGAAAGACACTAATAAGTCTCTCCTGCATAGCGTGGCTAATAGCGTTTTCTAGGAGTGAAATCTTGATAGTGTCATTGAATGACAATGCTCTAGCATTTGCTAGCTTAGTCTCAAAGCGTAGTAGAAAGCGGGCAAAAGACTTATGTGCCTTCTGCTTAATTGAGTAGACATTAGAGAGAGCTTTTTTCTGCAGATTGGGGTCGCTGTAGGTGCTAGCTAGGTATTCTAGCAATTGCATACCTAAACTACTCTCTTCCTCCTCCTTAGCCCTAACAAAGGCTAAGCATATGTTGCAGGCATTACTATGTAGTCTTGCAAAGATGTAGCGCAGCTAGTCTATGTCTAACCTAATAATCCTGCTATCTGTCTTTATCTTGTTCTTTACCTTAATCTCCTATCTAGCCTATTTAGAGCGGGTGCTATCAAACTCTAAGAGCTGTAGCAGCTTCTCCTTTCTCTTTTTAGGCTGCGGCGTGTTAATGCCTTGCAGGATATTCTAGAGTTCTTGTAGGGTTTACTAGTTAATAGCGTTGCCTTGCACTATCTGCTGCATAAAGGCGTAGAAGGTTTGTTCTATAGTTAGAGGAGCATTTGCAGCATTGCTGCTGTTAGCTATTTGCTTAGGTTCTTCTATAGTATATTCTATTGTGTCCGGTTAATTCCAGTAATTCTAGTGATTCTAGTAATGTCCAATAATTCCGTTAATGTCTAATGATTCCGTTAATGCCTAATGATTCCGTTAATGTCCAATAATTCCGTTAATGCCCGATAATTCTGTTAATGTCCAATGATTACGTTATGTGCTCAGGCAGGTGTTTAACTGTAGAGGTCCCTGCAGTGGCGTCCTTGTATTCCGTTGTATTACTCTCGCAATTATTCCGTTGTATTGCTCTCGCAATTGTTCCGTTGTATTGCTCTCGCAATTCCGTTGTAGAGCACTAGGGGATAGCCACACTAGCTACTTAAGTAGTTGATCGAATTCAAATATAAGGGGCTAGGCAGAAGACTGCAGAAAGGCTAGGTTTAACCGTAATGAATTCGATAGAGTCTATCTAGAGCAAGAGAGCAGACTGACTTTATAGTAGACTGCTAGCTTCTAGAAGTTTCTACATACATTAGCATTTGTTAGCTGTTAGAAGATTATGTCTTGTTCTAGTTAGTTCCCGGACATTCTAGGACATTCTATAACATTCCATGCTCTTCTATTAAACCGAAGTGACTCCACTAAGGATAGCAGAGGTCTAACCTCTTACACCTCTACACGTACAAGGACCTAGCTATAGCCTATAAGGCCTCTTATAACTCGTCTAACCTATCTATTAATATCTTCTCTAAGACCTCACCTCACTAAGACCTAGGACTTCACGCGTACAGCGATGCGTCGTTCGCCGACGCAGAGAACCGCAAGTCTACCTCTAGCTACCTATTTAAGTTAGCAGGAGGCACTATCTGCCACAAATCGTGCAAACAGCGTCTCGTTACTACCTCTACGATAGAGGCAGAGTACGTTGGTCTCACGTACGCTGCGAAGAAGGCTACCTAGCTCGCCCGATTGCTAAAGCAAGTTAGCTACCTAGGCTAAGACGCCTATCCTATAAGGCTCTACGGCGACAACTAGCTATCTATTAACCTTGTCGCCTCTAAGGGCTACTACGAACGTACGAAACACGTCAATATATACTACTACTATATTAAGGATCGCGTTAAGAACGGCTACCTAGCTCTCTAATATGTACGCACCTATAAGATAGCTGCTGACGGACTTACAAAGCCGCTTGACAAGCTAGCTTACTCCGCCTAGGTTAAATAGATTGGTCTAAGCAAGCCTACTATCTCTCCTGTCACTTATAATCAGTTTATAGCTATCTAAGCATCTCTTGCTAAGAGGGTGTGTTCGAAGGTACAAGTCACATGTGTACCTCTTTAGGACTAGCGTCTGTTTAGCTCGTTCCTTCTACATAGC
Organism: Ophiobolus disseminans; assembly: GCA_010093685.1. NCBI lineage: Eukaryota > Fungi > Ascomycota > Dothideomycetes > Pleosporales > Phaeosphaeriaceae > Ophiobolus > Ophiobolus disseminans. The sequence continues at coordinate 386,657 of MU006236.1, read as the reverse complement.
TAGTTCCGATAGCTTACAATAACAAATAAGTTCGTATCTTACTTATGCCTTTTATTAATAATCCTAAGGAGGATTTCTTCTGCTAATAGGCGTTCCTTAGCTGCGGTGCTTATTATTGCGGTGTGTATAGTAGTACTCTTGCTATTACTTTTGCCTTCTTCGCATTCTTTAGCGAAGTGGCCTTGTTTTCTACACCTTAAGCAGGCGCTAGCATTATAGCGCTGCTTTTTCTCTTCTAGTGAAAGCTTCTCCCTGCCTTAGGATCTCTTATTCTATGACTTCTTGCCTTAGTTCTTTTCTCTAGATGCTCTAGCCTTTATAATAACGTCTCCGTTCCTGTTGTAGCTTAGCTGTAAGCGGTTCTTGTTTGTTAGGGGGACTTGCCGTCCTCTAAGCTTCTTTTCTAAGAACCTTTCCTAGAAACGTTCGTCGATGCGAGTAGCGGCTTCGATTAACTCTCTAAGCTCTGTAATATGTTCTTGCCTTACTAACTTATCCTTAACAAACTCTTTTAACCTGTTGTAGTAGGCATTAACGAGTAGGGCTTTGTCCTTCTATTCTACTAAGGCCTAGAGTTGTTTAAACTCCGTTGTGTACTTCTTAACTAATCCTCCTTACTTAATCTAGTTTATCTTGTAGATAGCCGCTGCGGCCTCGTCTACTGCTCTAAACATCTTGTTTATCTATTTCTCGAAGAGGCTCTAACTCTTAAACAGTGTAAAGGTGCTCGGAAGTAGAGAGGATATCTCCGGTGTTCTAAGGCACTTGGGTTGAGTTTCGCAGATAAACAAGCAGGGGGTAGTAACAGTTCTAACCGGGAGAACAGAGAGGACTGTTACAGGAGATTCACTACAATAATTAGGGTTACTAGGAAGGCTGTATTAAGATCGCTGTATTAAGTTGAACACGATAAGCTATAAGAGCTTAACGTAGGTGCCTATATACTTGCGTACTATCGCTTAGTAGACTGCTATCGCAGGATAGCCTGCTATCTTAAGATAGTCTACTATTGCAAGATAGTCTGCTATCGCGCGATAGTCTACCTTAGCGCGATAGTAGTCACGTAATATAGTTGCACTACCCTACTTTAGGCGGGATAATTGTCCTTACCTAAACAATTAATACGTCCTAACCTTTGTTTATAACACTATCCCCCCTCTTATTGCGTGTCGTCCTCGATAGCCTATACGCCTCCTTTCTAGCGCATTCTTGTCCCGTAGCAGCTAGTCAAAACCTTTCTATTTGTGAGATAGGGTTCTGCTTCCTTATTGCCTCTCTGACTATGCCTAAGGAATCTAAGAAGCCCTTAGCCCGTAGCGTCCGTCCGCCCTAGAAGGAGTCCTCCACTACTAAGCGTCGCAACTATGCTGCAATTGTGCAGCAGAAGAGTCTAGAGATGTTATTCTACTGTTAGAGGTGCGAAAAGATAGGTCTGCGTTGTTTTGTAGATACTGCGTTAGGCCGCTGTACTAGGTGCATTGCAGTAGGTGCTAAGTATAGCCTGTTTGTTTCTAAAGAGGATTAGGAGAAGGTAGCAAAGGAGAAGCGTAAGAAGCGTCTTAAGCTTCTTCGTTTTAAAGAGTGTACTGCTTAGGCTAAGCGCGAGCTAGCGGAGATCGAAGATCGGGAGTTAGAGTATTCGCGTTAGGATTTGAAACTTCTAGACGTTCAAGACTAGGCTTCTAAGGCCTTAGGTTCGAGTACGCTACTAACTACTTTTAAAACTCTATTAGCTGATCCTAGCTAGTCACAGGCTTACATCCTTCCTCTTGATTCTTTGTTTAATCTTAACAATTTTAACGATTTTCTGTCTTCTCTTAGCAGTCCCTTTCTCAACCTAGGCTTGTCGCTTCTATTAGCCTAGCACCTTAGTTTACATAGTACACTGTAGACTGCATCTCTACGTAACTCTTAGTCACTAGCTTACTTATTATGTTGTGTATATAATCGCTCTATGTAGCTCTCTTAATACAACAACCTTCTTCTCACTTTTGCTCTGTCTCCTACATCCGACAGTTATAATCCCGGTATCCCCGCACTACGCTGCAATACTCAAATAAGATTGTTGTTAGGACGCAGGTCCGCACCCACTACGCTATGCAACCAAAAAGGTAAGTATAATCAATAAACATTAATTATAGTGTACGGAACAGTATATATCGTACAGGTCGCAGCTAACGCACGAGGCTTTGCCTCACGTGCGCGCGTGCGCCTTACAATTATTCACTCTTTTCTATTGCAACACACGTTATATACGTTGTCTCTACAATTATCTAGAACGCTATTTTGCGAGCTGGTTATTGCCGCATCACATTATCTTCCTTAAGATTATTTCTTACACCTATTAAGGCTACGCCTTTGATTATTTCTCTGCCGACTAGTAAGGCAGCTCTTTTTGCCATTATAGCATCCTTAAGCATGTTTGATAACCATGTCATCACGCGCGCTTTAATTATTCTTGAGAAACAGAGCGACTAGAAGCTCTAGTACTTAATAAAGAAGCAGTATGCCACCGTTAAGAGCGTGTAGGAATATTGCGACCCTTCTACTACAAAAGCACCTCTAACAATTAACGATAAGCCTTTAGATAAAGCCTTAGAAGGCAAGTAGAGGAAGTGGGAGATTAAGACAAATGCCTAAAGAGCTACACTTAAGGCTATTAGCGAGGTTAACCTTAAGATTATGAGGACAGTGGCTCGCTTAAAGCTACACCTTATCACTAAACTAGACCTAGACGTGTGTCTACGTCTCAAGACCCTCTAGGACTACTTTAAGATCACTAGTCAACAGCAAGTTCTAGAGCTCTCTACGCTGTACACGAATGTGCAGCTAAAACCAAAGAACTAGAGTACTAACACCTAGTTGAACGAATATTCGCGCATTACGTCACTCTGCAAGGCAGAGGACATAGTGGAAATAAAGGGTACCCGCCTACAGTAGACCTTTATTGAAGCTGTCCAAGCGCATAGAGATACTAACTAGTCTAGCTAACATTTTGCAGTTATGATTAGCTGTAAGGAGGACATTAAGGATCCTCTAACACTAGAAGGATTAATCAACCGCTATCGCTAGTGGATCTCTACAAAACAGCTGCATACTAAGACACTAGGCAGCTTTGCAGTAGCCTAGGCTGACAGCTTCCTATAACAAGCGGTGCTTAGTTAAATCGTCTATTCTAGAAGTCGCAGAACTATTCGTTGTTCTGCTTCTTGATTTCTTCTAGTAAGTTTTTAAATAATTAAGTAAAGTCCTCGTAGTTGTAGGCGTATTCTAGCCTAAAGCTGTACGTAGCGTAGTAGTCCTTAAGGATCTGCTTATAGTTGTGTAGGTTTTCGTAAGGTTCCTATATGTTTTCGGATTCTAGGTATCCTTTCTATTTTACTAACTATTGCGTTTTGTGCTTAACAATTCAGTATCCTTAGAGGTCTTTGACTTTAAACTTAGTTTCTTCTTCTAGCTCGTAGTAGAAGGTTATCTGTATTAGCGTGTCTTAGTTAGCTAGTTTAAGTAGCTTAACGTAGAACCTAGGGTAGATCTTTGTGTCTTTTAGTAGATTAAGTGTATATATAACTAGTCTGTTGCGTTTAAGAAAAAAAAATAGTCTAACCTTAACGTAGTTACGACTCTTGTTTAGTCGCTTTGTGCGGAAATTGCTTGTTCGCAGATATACTTTATCCCCCTTTTTTAGCTAAGGTGCCGTTTTTCTTCGTTTGTTAGCGTGTTAGATGCTATTGTCCTAAGCATCTTTAATCTTGTCTCGCATAGTATCGTAAGTTTCTTTTATTTCTTCTATGTTTGTAAGAGCTTTTTCTGCCTTTAGTCTAGGCAAGGTTCTTTTAAATAGGTTTAGGTGTCGTCTTATTAGATCGGAGGGTTAATTAGATCGTGTAAAGATAAATAATGTTAATTAGTATTAATTATAATTAATAGTTATGTATTAATTGTGTGTCTTGTGTGTTCTCTTAAGGGGTCTCCTCTACTTATCTTTATCTTCCTTATTCTAAGTCTACGCTAGCAGTAATCCAGCACATAATCAGTTCTGCCGTCTCTAAGCGCTCTACTAAAAGGCTAATCACATCTAACACACTCCCTTAGCTTAAACGTTAGGATTAAGCTAAACCTACAGTGCTACTATCTTCTGCGCGCTATTTTGCTTAAAGGTCTAGAGCTTCTAATCGATTGTTTATCTATCCTATATCTACTTCTAGCCTTTGTTGTTCTTCTATATTAATAAGTCCTATCTGTTGTAGGAACCTAGCCTACTAATTTGCTAGCAATGGCTTCGTAAGTCCGTTAGCGAGTATCTTACTCGACTCTACGTAGATTACCTTAATTAACTTACTCTAAGCCTCTTGCCTAAGCTAGTAGTTGTAGATATTGACATGCCGTAGCTTCGTAGTTAACTAGGAGATCTCTTCTAAGATTAATCGAATTGTTTGCGTGTTATCGCATTGTATAGTAATTGTTTAGTTAACTAACTAAATTTGTAGCTTAGTAAGCAGCATCTAGATAAACATAGCCTCTTTCGCTACTTGTAAGAGCGCGAGCAGTTTAGCTTCTGTAGTTAACGTTGTAATCGTATTTTATTTGTTCGCTCTCTATGCAATTAGTCCTCTAAACAGTTTAATTACGTATCCTTAGAAGCTCTTGCGATCTAGAGTATTGTTAGCAAATAAGGCATCACTAGCAATAACTAGGTAATCTTCTCTACCTAGTTGCAGTGCAAGCGTTCGTGTACAGTTTAGGTATAGGATTACGTAATTAGTAGCTAACTAGTGATTAGGCCTAGGATTTGTAAGGAATCGTGCTAGACGTAATACTGCGAAGGCCGTGTTAGGTCTCGTGTTAACTGCTGCGAAGAGTAGTGATCTAATCTTTCGTTAGTAGAGGTTAATCTCTCTAGAAGTAGCGAAGCCCTCTTAGAGCAGCAATTTAGCTTTAATTATTAGTGTATCGCACTTAATAGAGTGATCGCTTACTAATTAGATAATCTTCTTAAGGTATGCTAATTAGGAGATCTATATCTTTTGTTAGGATTAATCCCTAATTACCTCTATGCCTAAGAACTAATGTAGATCGTCTCTACCTGTTATGCTGTACTTCTTTTTTATGTCCTTAACAGCTACTTGTAATTCTAATCTACAGTTCTTGCTGTACATTATAATTATATCGTTAACGTAGAAGAACACAAAGATCTCTTAATAGATTATGCAACATAGCTCGTGTAGAACAGCAGTAAAGCCACGGCTTCTAAGGTATGTAGTGAAGTCTCGTTGCTAGAGCAGTAGCGAGATCTAGAGGCCGTAGAGGGCTTTGTTAAGCTTTAGGATTTTTCCGTGCTACGCGTAGCTACGCGGCATTCTTATGTATACGAGTCGATCGATTAGAGCGTTTGCGAAAGCGTTAGTTACGTCGTACTACTTAAGTTTAAGATTAAAGCGAGCGGCAATCGCAAGCGCAATTCGAAAGGATTAGCCTGCTAGCGTAGCGGCGTAGGTCTCCTAAGTAGTAACGTTGCGTTGTTAATCGCCCTAAACGACTAAGCGCGCTTTGCACTTAACAAAACGATAATCCTTATTAATCTTATAGGTGTATACCTATATAGAATTAAGTGTCTAAGTGCCTATTAGTCGTGCTTCTTGCGTTAGGACTTCTAACTATAAGTTTAATTGCTTGTAGCTTAAGAGGTAATCCTCTTTAGCTTTCTTAAACAACTAGTAGAATAAGTAATTCTTCTTAAGTTAATTTAGGCTTAGTGCTAGCGGGAGCTCGCTCAAATAAGGCATGTAGCTATAGCCTTAGCCCTTAAGCAATTAATTAACTGCCGCACTATTAAGTTTCTTGTTGCTTAGTTGTTGAACTTTTCCTGCTCTTGCACCTGCTATAAACGCTGCAGCCTATAGGTCTATCTAATTATACTAGAGGCTCTTACTAACGGATTGTGATCCTATATTAGCACTACGTGGATTAGGTCTCTTGCTACGGCTCGCACTCGAGGGGTAATTAATCCTATAGTTTAGTAGCTGCGCAAGGGCAACGTTCTAACTCTTGAATTTAAGAAGATTATCTACCTGCCTTAATTCCTGCGCTGTTATAAGGTTCGTTAAGAGGGCTACTAGTAGAGGCGTTAGCGGTAGTAAGGGGTAAGCTGCTCGAACCTTTCTTCCGCTATTATTTTATTAATTAGGTGTTAATTCCTGTACTCATTCTTTGTTAAAAGACTTATCTTTAAGAAATAACTGTGTTTCCTCTTGCTCGTTGTTGATCCCTAGGGGAAGCTCTACAGTCCTAATCTACGCCTCGATCTCTTTAAGAGTGCTGTGTATTAGGTTGTCTATAACATCCTTCTCGTCTCTAGTAAAGATTAATTCCTCGTTAAATACGATGTTACGTGTAGTAATTACCTTAGATATAGTAGGAACCTATACACGAAAGATGTTTGTAGATCGATATCTAACTAGGTATCTAATCTATGCCTTAGGATTAAGTCGCTATAGCTTGCTCTTACCTCGTTTCGTATTATCTGTTATTGCAAATGCCTTGCACTTATATGCTTATAGGTAACCTTAGTGTAGCTTACGCAGTAAGGTAACAATCCTATTTTAGTAGGCGTTGTAAGTGAAAAAATCTTCGTACGGTGATCTCTATCAATTCGCATATCGCGGTGTTCGATTATAGAGATATACAGCTGATTAAGAGATCTTAGGCTATAGTAGCTATAGTAGGTTAGCGTCGAGTCGCATTGCTCGTCCTTTCTCCTTAATTACACCCCCTAAGCGTTCTGCTCTACTATTCTGTAATTAGGTGTCTAGAGCGGAAGGCTTAAAACAGATGCCTCGGGATTCTGCCTAACGAGCTACTTCTAGCTTAATTGTAACAATCCCGTTGTTAGTTTCGATAATCTTAATAGTAATATTAAACTAAGTCTTTATAAGGGTTGTAAAAGACTTAAGCGCCTTAATAATTAATCGCGCTATTTAATTGTCCTTAAAATAGCAGTCCTATATAAACCTAGTCACTTAATCTGTAATTAGCATTTAGCTTTTCTCTTTTATTAAGCTGTTAGCTTTATAATCGTAAAAGTCGAGTGAGACGCGTTTCTCTAGAGCCTTATCGATCCTGCGTAGCGTAAGGCGGATTAGCCGTTTAGCTTTCGCTCTTCTATAGGCGTCGCAGTTAACTATAAGTACTCTAGTAATCTTTACTCCCTTAGACTGTTGTACGAGATACTTAAGCGCGCTTAGTTCTAGGTGTCCTAATCTCTTGTGCTAGATTAGCGCTCGTGCGCGTTATTATAGATTATAGCGCAGCTTTGCTGCTCTAGCGGCTATTATTGCGTAGTTAGTAATCGGATTTGCTTTAATCACCTACTGTCTATGCTGCTTAGTAAGGTCGGCGATTAGACTATTAGTTTATTACCGTTAAAGGACTATTAGGTTATGTTTAGTATCCTACTAGAGACCTTGCAAGCGAAGTATTCTAAAAGAGATAAGATTGCGGAGCAGATTAGGATAGTAGGCTACGTCCTTTAAGTGTAGTTAGCTTTAATTGCTGCTACTAGCTACTGTTAGGGTAACTAATCTATATACCTTAATCTATACTCGTAAGTTGCCTACTAATAGGAAGTCTCCTTGCGTTGCTAGTCTTGTTCTAGTGAATGAACTAATATCGTTAGAGACATAACATGTTAATCTAGAGTTAAGGATCTATAATTGTTGTAGAGGGTACGTGACCTAGCGGGCTTTAAACGAGGCCTCGATAAACGTGTAGTTAATCTCTTCGATTTTCCGACTATAGAGTTAGTCGTCTTGCTTAACTGTAGGGGTCGCTGTGTGCGACTTCTTTATTAATAGGGTTTTAGATTGTGCTAGTCGCTTAGCGCTGCGAATTATTTCTTATATAGATAGGCTGTTGTCAATACGTAATTAGACTTAATCTATCCTATCTTCTTAGAGTCGCTACTAAGTTAGTGCGTTGCCTAGGTGCGCGTACTAGCAGTCCTTAAGTGCGTGTCTTATATCGCATGCTTCGCACTTGCTTATAGTTTATTAAATAGGGTTTAATCTAGTGGCTCTAGTAGCTATAATCTGCTTTTGGCCTCGGCGGCTCTTCTACTTCTACCTAGGATTATCTAACCCGTTCTTATAGAGCGTTAGTGCTCTACTGTAATAGGTTAGACCCATGCAGGACCCACTAGTGGGTTTGAGAGCGGCGTAGTCACGCCTCACATGTCTTTATGCTGTATAAATATCGACTACGCAAGTTAAACACCGTTGATTTAACTTGTGCCTGCCTTTTAGCCGGGGCTGGTGCATGTAGTCGTGCCTATTTCCTTTTTAAGGTTCAACCCCTTACATCTACCTGCAGCGGCTGCTCTAAAGGCTGCCTTTGCTGTCTTCGCTCTTAATAGGTAGAACAGCTGCATGTAGTCTTAGTATTCGCAGATTATGTCTTTAACCGTGATAAAGGGGTTTTTTAGCCTGTTAGCTGCAAATAATATCGTCTATTGTTCTAAGTGCTTAGCCGTAGCTTAGGTGAAGTCCTCCTTAATATACGTGTCTAGTTAGCACTTAGGTATTCTAACGGCTTTGCCCTTAGTTATAGCGTAATTAACTTCCGTGAGCTATGTTTCCTAAGAGGCGATTATTCTAGGAGCCTTCATCGCGTTTTGTCAGATTTGATGAGGTATTAAGACCTAATGATAGATGAGATAAATTGATGATTATATTGTATTCTCGGTCAAGTGCGGAGTTTAACTAGGTGTCAGATCTAGTACTAGTGTGCTAAGGCGCTTGTGCTGGCCCCTCCTGTTTCTTTCAGTGTTAGTAGCCTCACAGCACCCCTGATATCTAACACACCCCCTTAGCTTAGATGTATTTGCAAGCTAGTAACCTTAGGTGATGATAAGGTCCTTAAGTTTTGCTTAAAGTTCTTCTAATTGTGCCTTCTTAGTCACCTTGTGTAGTGATACCTTGACTAATCCAACTTAATAAAGGAAGTTTAGCCACTTGTTGCCTAGCAACACCTTAGTGAAGCTATCTGCAATTATTTCTAATAATTAAATGTATTCTACAGTAATCTTTCCACTTGCAACCTCCTATCTTATCTAGTGGTTGTGAATGTCCACATGCCTAAGCTTTGTTTAAAGCTTTAATATCTCTTTTGTAACTAGTCTAATAGTCTGTATGTTGTCGCACTAAATCGTGATTGTGTTGGATAGAAGCTGGATTTAGAGCTCCTTGAGTAGGCGTGATGTGAAGAGGGCTTCCTTAGCTACTTAGGATAGAGCTAGGAGTTCTGCCTCAGTGGTGGATGTGGTGACAGTGTCTTGCTTGCTAGCTCTCTAGGCAATAAGGCTATTAAAGAGCTTAATTGCATAGCCTTGAGAGCTTTTCCTGTCTTGTGTGTTGTCTGCAAATAATGCATCACTAGCCACTTAAAGGGTGTCTCCTCCTCTAAGCTAAAGTGCTAGCCACCTTGTGTCTAATAGGTATAGAAGGACGCGGTCTGCGGCATCGTAATACTCTTAGGATAGGTTTAAGAGGAAGCGTGCTAAGCGTGAGGTAGCAAAAGCAATGTCTAGTCTAGTAGTGACTGCAGCAAAGAGTAGTGACCTAATTTTGCGTTGGTATCTGTTGATCTCAGCAGGTGTTAACAGTGAGTTTAAGGGCTTAAGTTTAATAGAACTCATAGGTGTATCATGGCGTAGCTCATGCTTGTCTACTAGCCTGTGGATTTTGTCTACATATGCAGCTTGTGAGAGATAGATAAGTTCTTTCTTCCTGTCTCTTATCACCTCAACTCCTAGGAACTATTAGAGATCTTCTCCTCTAGTTATGGTATACTTGTCCTGTAGGAGTTTAACTGCTTGTTATGCTTCCTTAGCCTTGTATTTGGCATAGGCTAGGATGATGTCATCTACATAAAAGAAGATAATAATGCTGTCCTTAATTATGCAGCAAGGCTCGTAAGGGATGCGTGTAAAGCTAAGGTCTTTGAGAGTTGTTGTAAACTCCTTCTGCTAGAGCACAGGTAAGATGCGCAATCTATACAAGGCCTTTTGGACCTTAAGGATAATACCTGTCTTCTAGTATCCTTTAGGCATCCTTATGTAGATTTCCCTGTCTATAGTAGCATAAACAAATGCGTTTGTAATGTTATATTGCTTAAGTTCTAGGTTGTGCTTAGCTGCAATTGCCATAAGCATGCGAAATAATCTGCTAGCTAGGGTGGCTACATAGGTGTCTTAGGAAGAGATCTGTCTCTGTTGGTCTCCTCTGACTACAAGGCGTGCCTTGCACTTAAGGAATTAATAATCCTTGTTAAACTTGTAGGTGTATACCTACATACAGTCTAGGACCTAGTGACCTGTTAGTCTGATTAAGGCATAGGATACTTCTCTCTATAATTCCATTTTTGATAGCTTGCCAAATAGTTGCGTTCTGCTTCTTTGAACAGCTCTCCTATTAGATGTTCTTTAAGCTTAGTCTTATAAGTTAGTAGAGGTGGGAGCTAACTGCGGTGTAGCTTGATACCTAAGGCAAGCAGCCTCTTTACCTTAGCCTTGTCAACCACTTCTCCTTCATGTTAGCTAACACATCCAGCCTAAGTTCCTGCTATAAAGGCAGCTGCCTATAGAACAGTCTTAGATAAGCATAACTGCGTTAATCCTGTTGCCTTGTTTAGGGTCAACAATGTAGCCAGCAATGCAGCTAGTAGTAGTGGTGATAGTGGAGGTGTTAGGTATTTGCCCATAATCTTTCTCCCTATAATCTTCCTCCCTTAGTAATAGCTAGGTGGATCAGTCTCTTCTTGAGCTGTTAAGTCTTCAGTGGTGTCATCCTCAAAGAATAATTTAACCTCTAGATTAGTTAGTAGTGTTAGAAGCTCTATAGTCTTAACATAAGTTGCAATCTCTTCTAGTGTACTGTGTA
>MU006236.1:364011-374993 GCA_010093685.1 Ophiobolus disseminans | reverse complement strand
GTGATGCTCTGCTCCTTATAGGAGTGGAAGTCAATAGCTAGTCTTTCTCCTAGTCCTAGGTCATTGTTGCGTAGTGTGCGGCGTATTTGGCGCTTAGCTTTGGCTTTGCTACATGAGTTGCACTTAACTGTGGTGATGCCTTTGATGCGCACCCCCTTAGCTTGCTAAACAAGGTGCTTAATAGCTGCTAGGCTAGGATAGCCTAAGCGCTTGTGCTAGGTGATAGCTAAGGACCTTTGTAATGCTCTTAGTGTTCTTGAATTTGTGTAGAAGGCTAAGTTGATAGTTAAGTGGTGTTCCAACACCTATTAGCCATGAAGCTTAGTGAGCCTTCCTAGGATAGATCTATCTGGTCTCCTGAGTGTAGTGGGTTCATGCTTAGTTTCCTACTATATGCCTAGCTGCCTAAGGAGGCGGAATAATACTAGGTTGCATAGGATATCTAGACAGATAGCAACATCATGAAGGATGAGCTTGGTTGTTCTGCCCTAACTAGTTAGGGATAGGTCTAGTGAACTATACCCTGTGATCTAGAGTTAGGAGTTGCCTGCCTATATAAAGTCGCTAGTTATACATAGTCTGTTGTCATAGGTGCGCTCTAGGTTGTTGGTGATGTAGCAGGTTAAGCCTAAGTCTAGAATAAAGGAGTGTTTCAAAGGGTAACCTTGATTGCCACTGACTTAGAATAAGGCCTTAGTAATTACGGTGATTTGCCGGCCTTCTAGTCATTGTTAATTGTTATTAGAGACATCCTAGATAATTGCTGTCTGGGAGTCTGATCTCTTGATGTATAGAGTTTGAGACTTTAATCTGCTCTTGCTCCTTAATGCTCCTTGAAGAACAGTGTCGTGCTTGCGCTTGTATTCTACAAGGGTGCGCATAGTAGAGTTTAGCTTCCACTATTTAGGTGCTTAGTTATCATTGATATACCAGCAATCTTTAATGTCATGGACTTAGTCACATGCTAGGCACTTCTTACCTAAAGATGCCTTATTACCAGCAGGTCTTTTGCTAGACTAAGAGGAGAATTGATTGCTCTTCCTCTTTCTACTAGGGTTTCTTTCCCTGTATTTAGATAGCGCGCTGTTTTCCATAGCTTCAGAAGCGTCCTTCTAGCTATCCTAGGTGGTTGCACTACTATCAGCGAGAAATAAGAAGTCATCAGCTACAGCAATAAATGCCTGCTTTTTATTCACTGGTTTCAGCGGATAATTCAGGCTCATGTATTCCTAGAAGCGTTTTATTATCTCCTTTCTTGTCATAAGAGGATTGAACCTTCTAGTATCTTAGAAGGTTGCAGCCTATATAGGTGCTGCCTTGTTTACAGCCTGCAGGAAGTCTTTGGTGATATTGTTAATATCATGTACCTTAGACACTCTATGCACTGTTGCATCTAATAATGCTTTATTATATTCTACTAGCTATGTATCCTAATTGTGTGTATTGCGCATAGGCTTAAGGGCGGTGTAGTAGCGTTCGCGTGTGCGTTCCTTTTCAAGGCGATCATCAACCCTAGCAGTGAGCTTAAGGTTGGAAAGCCACTAGCGTAGTGACTGTTCTAGTAGGCAGCATGTGCGTTAGAGATAGGGCGCAACTGTTGATTAGATTAGCTAGGTAACATGCTGAATACTCTTCTGTTAAGTATTATATTAGTGGAGATTAAGCTTATATCTCTTAGTAAGGGTCTTGTAGTAGTCTATATCCTCCTTGTAGGCTTTCTAGCCTTGGATTGATAGCATAGATAGGCGTGTTGCCTTCTAGATTCTAGCTGCAGCGCTATACTAGGATAGTTCAGGCAGGTCTGGCATGACTGGCTTGATCAGGAATAGGACTAGTCCTTCTTCCTTTACATTGTCCTAGATGTTGTAGGCAGCGCAGCGCGCTTTGACTTGAGTAAGCCAAGTAGTCTAGTTATACTAGTTGCTGAGGATAACGGTTGCATCGCGTGGGTTAATAAGCAACATAGTGTAGTTGTTGAATAGCTTTTGTTAGGTAGCCTTAGTGGGTAGCCTTAGTGGTAGCTTTAGTAAAGGCAGTGAGACTCTTAATTGTTAGATTTGATGAGGTATTGAGACCTAATGATAGATAAGATAAATTGATAATCATGTTGTATTCTCGGTCAAGTGCGGAGTTTAACTAGGTGTCAGATCTAGTACTAGTGTGCCAAGGCGCTTGTGCCGGCCCCTCCTGTTTCTTTTAGTGTTGGTAGCCTTACAGCACCCCTGATATCTAACACGTTTCTATACCGCTCTTAGGCTTCCTTAATCTCGTCTCTAGCATCGATACTAATAGTAGCTATTAGGTTAGTAATCTATTAACGATGTAATTATCTTGCTCTACAGTAGTTCGTGTATAGGTAGTTATTAACCGTTTGCTGTATCTTCTACGTAATCTTGTTAAACACAGCTTGCTCTCGCGTGTACTTATAATCTTCTGCTTTATAGTAATCTATCTCTAGCTTATAGATCTCTAAATCTTCTTTGTATAATGCCTTCGCGTTTGTAGCAAGGTCTATAGGTTAAGTAGGTATAAATAGTGCAATGTCGCTGTAAGCGTTAATTGCTTATTGCGCAGCAGCGTACGCGTTAATTGCTTATTGCGACGCTTAATAGTCGCTTAGTTAAGGTATTAGTAGCACCTCTAGTTTAGTGAGGGGTTAGATTGTAAGGTTTAGATCTATCTTTTCCTACATGCGTAGGGAGTTAGCGCGCGTCTTAATCTAGCGCAGCCACTTAATCTAGTTCGTGTAATTATTTAGGATTACTAAGGAGTCTTGTAGAGGTAGTGTAGATATCCTTTTAATAGGTTGCAGAGTTTCCTTGCGTTAGTTAGTTCTAATCCTCGTTTTATTAGATTTATAGTAGTCTTTGTAAATAATAGAATTGTTGAAATTAATAATTAATCGATTGTGTTTGTCCTCCCTGTCGTCTCCTATCTAGAACGAGATCGAGGTTTATTACACGTCACGCCGACTCTTCTTAGCGTAGCTAATTAGCAGTTCTAGGTCTCGCTTAATCGACCTAGAACCTCCTAATTAGCTGCACGAACGTTACGTGCTAGGTCCCTGTTCGATTGTATAGCTCCGACCTCTTAGCACTCGCCGTGCTATCTAACACATCCCTTTAGCTTAGAAGATTTGCAAGCTAGAACTATCTAGTAAGTGCAAGATCCTCGAGTTGTCCTTAGATCTTATCTAGTGGCGCTTTATTCGCTACCTCTCTTAGGGTAATCTCTACTAGTCTAATTTAGTAGAGGAAGCCGTCCTATTTATTTACTAGGAGGACCTTAGTAAAACCGTTAGCGATTATTTCTGCTGATTTCACATATTTAATCTTAATTTTTCCTAAGGATATCTCTTGTCTTAGCTAGTAGTTGTGGATATCTACATGTCGCAGTTTTGTCTGCAGCTTATACACCTCCTGCGTAACTAGACGTATTATCTGTGTGTTGTCGCATTCGATCGTAATTACTAATTCTAGTAGCAAGACCTTAAGCTCGTTAAGAAGGCGCAATATAAATAGAGCCTTCTTTGCTACTTATAATAGTGCAAGTAGCTTAGCTTTAGTTATTAAGGTCGTGACTGTGTCTTGTTTGCTCGCTCTCTAGGCAATTAGTCTGCTAAACAGCTTAATCGCGTAGCCCTGCGAGCTCTTGCGGTTAATTGTGTTGTCTGTAAATAACGCGTCACTCGCTATCTGCAGTTTGTCGCTGCCTCTAAGTCTTAGTGCTCTCTACCGTGTCTCTGTTAGGTAGAGAAGCACGCGGTTAGTAGCGTTGTAGTGATCCTAACTAGGGTTTAATAGAAAGCGCGCTAGCCGTGACGTAGCGAATACGATATTAGGTCTAGTTATAACTGCAGCAAAGAGAAGCGATCTAATTTTGCGTTGGTACTTGTTGATTTGCGATAGCGTAGCTAGCACTTCTAAGAGCTGTAGCTTAGCTGTCGCTATAGGTGTATCGTGTCGCATGTCGTATCGGTTAACTAGACGACTAATCTTCTTAGCGTACGCTGCCTGCGACAGGTGTATTAGGCGCTAGTCTCTTTTTCTAATAATCTCAACTCCTAGAAACTATTAGAGGTTGTCTTCTCTAGTCAGCGTGTATTTCTCCTTTAGGCGGCTAATAATCTAATTAGCCTCGCCTCTCTATTGCGCGTTGTATGCAACGATAATGTTATTAACGTAGAAGAAGATAATAATGCTGTTCTTAATCATGCAGCAGGGCTCGTGCAGAACGCTACTAAAACCTATCTCTTTAAGTGTTGACGTAAACTCCTTCTGCTAGAGTAGAGGTAACACTCGCACTCTGTAGAGAGCTTTTTAGACCTTTAGGATTGTCCCTAGCTTTTAATATCCTCGCGGCATTCTTATGTATATTTTGCGGTTAATACTCGCGTGTACAAAGGCGTTTGTAACGTTATATTGTTTTAGCTTAAGGTCGTGTTTAGTAGCAATTGCTATAAGTATCCTAAATAACCGGCTTGCAAGTGTTACTGCGTACGTGTTCTAAGAGGTAATATTTCTCTGCTAGTCTCCTCGCACGACTAGGCGTGCCTTGCACTTAACAAAGTTATGCTCTATGTTAAGCTTATAGGTGTACACCTACATACAGTCTAGTATCTGTTGCCCTGTTAGCTTAATTAACTGTGTAGGGACTTCTAACTATAATCGCATCTGCTAATAGCTAGCTAGGTGATCTTCTTTAGCTTTCTTAAAGAGATCTCCTATAGGATAGTCCTTAAGCTTACTTCGGCACGTAGGTAGAGGTAGAAGTTAACTCTAATAGAGCTTTAAGCCTTTCGCGAGCATTCTTATTATCTAAGCCTTGTCTACAGCCTTGCCCTTATGTACTTCTACATTGCCTGCTTAAGTTCCTACAATAAAGGCTGCTGCCTATAGAACTGTCTTAGACGACCCGTGTAGTGTCGTATAGTTAGACTCGTAGTCTGTTATTAGCCGCGTAAGTAGTGCTATAGGTAGTAGTGTATCTAGAGGTGTTAGATATAAGTCCTGTATATTCTTTCCTTAGTAGAGGCCGCCCTGCTCCTCTATCTTGTCGCAGCTGCTTGCCGCGTCGATTGGCTTATCCTTGTAAAACGAGGCTGTCTTAGGTACGTTGTAAGGAGTAGGCAGCTCTATTGTCTGTACGAGAGTCGCAATCTCCTCTAGCGTTTAGTTTATTAGGTTGCTAGCAAGGTCCTCTATCTAACTATTAAATACTGTTTACTCGTTAAAGACGACGTCTCGTGTGCTAATTACCTTTGCAAGTAAGGGAATCTAGATGCGATAGATGTTTGTAGATCGATATCCTACTAGGTATCTAACCTAGGCTTTCGAGTCTAGTCGCTGCAGTTAGGACTATCCGCGTTAAGTCGCACTGCTAAGTGTCAAGAGGAGGCGTGGATTGTAGCCTGTATGTAGAAACAGGCTATTCCTCTTCTAGTAGGAGGCTACTATCACGTGCTAATAACGTAATAGCCGCAACGGAAGTAGAGTAAAGAGTAGAGAAGATACTAGTAATATAAAATGTATATACTAGTTACAAGATTAATAGTTAGACGCTAAGCTATAGAGAGAGAGAAGAGAGTCTATATACATTGTAGAGTAGCTCTAGAAGGTTCTTTGCTTATAAATACAATCTAGTTCTAGAGCACTCTATATGCGTAATCCGATGTAATAGATTACGCGTACAGATAGATTGTACATCATAATGTGATGGATTACGCAATTATAATGTAATAGATTACGCATTGCTACTATAGATAGTAACAGCTTAATAGGCATGATATATATAGCATTCTCAGCTATTACTAGATTAGGCAAGTCACGTGATCAGTCACGTGACATTTCCCATTAAGGAAATACCTTGTCGAACCTTACATTCTTACACTAAGCGCGAAGGCCTTACAGCCGTATGCTTTTAGGTGTCTAAGGTTTAGTCGTCGCGGCGAGGTAACAACACTATTAGATAGAGCGGCTCTAGTGAAGAAGACCTTATACGGCGTCTTCTATTAGTTCTTGTAATTTAGCGTTTAATTGTATAGGTATACTCTAGCTCGTGTAATCTCTAGCTAGAGCTCCTAGGATAGGTTAGCGTCTAGTCTTATTGCGCGAGACTTCTCCTTGTTAACGCTCTCTAAGCGTTTAGCGCCTCTATTCTGTGCCTGCGTATCTAGAGCTAAGAGCTTAACTATCACCTCTCTAGACGCTAGCTAGCGCTGTACTGCTGGTTTTACTGTCGTGATCTTATTATCTAACTTAATAGTCTTTACTCTAATGTTGAAGTGGACTTGCAGAAATGTAAGAAACGCGTTAAGTAGCTCTATAATTAATAGGGCTGTGCGGTTGTCAACGAAGTAGAAGTCCTACTAGTAACCTAAGTAGTCGTCTGTAATTAGCATCTAGCTCTTCTCTTTTATAACGCCCTAGACCTCGTATAAGTAGAAGTCTAGAGAGAGTCTCTCACTAGGGGCGTTGTCGTTAAGGCGCGGGGCGCGACTAATCTGTCGTCGCGTTTTTAAGCGCCCGCACGCGTCGCACTATACTGTTGTAATGCCTTTAATACGCACCCCTTTAGTTTGGCCTACTAGGTGCTCAATCGCAGCTAGCCCTAGGTGTCCTAATCGTTTGTGCTAGAGGACTGCCGATAACGTCTTAGCAGGACGTTTTGCGCGCGACGTGACTGTGTAGGTAGCGTAGGACGCGTTGATTAGTTAATACTCAATTACCTACTATCTGTAGCGCTCTACAAGCTCAGCTATTACTAAGTTGTTAACTCTGCGTAGAGTTGTAGGATCGTTTCTTGTGTCCTACTAGATCCCTATTTGTCTAAGTCTACAGAAGGAGACGAGGTTACAGTGCAGATCTAGGCAGATTGCCACGTTCTGCAGTATTATCCTGCTGTCACCTAATTGTCTCTTCAGCGTTAGGCTTAGAGATCTGTATCCTTTTACCTATATCTTTGTGTTCCCTGCCTAAATACAGTCTCCGTACGCAGGTAGGCGGTAATTAGATATCTATTGCAGATCGTTCGTAATATAGCATGTTAAGCTAGAATTAAGAATAAAGGAGTGTTTAAGTGGGTATTGTAATGCTGCTAAGTCGACTAAGAAGGATATAAAGGCGCTGCTAATGCGTAATATTGTGCGACCTTCTAGTTAATTGTTAGTAATCTTAGGAGTTAGTGTATACGACTGTTTAATGCGAGGTTTCTTTGTGATTAGTGTCTGCGTGCGCGACCTGCTCTAACCTCTTAGTACGCCTTAAAACGCGGTATTATGTTTACGTTTGTACTCGATTAGTCTAAGTAGAGCCTTATTTAGCTTCTACTAGTTAGGAGCGTTGTCTTAATAGACATAGTAGCAATCCTAAACCTTGTAGTGTTGTCTACAGGCTAGGCATGTCGTGCCTGCCTAGTTGCCTGCGTCTTAATCTAAAGATCGCTTACCTTTAGCCTTGTTTAAGCTAGAAAGGTGTTTTGTACGGGCTCTTCCCCGTTAAGATAGCGCGCTTTTGGCTTAAGAGGCGTCCCTCTTATTGCCCTAAGTAGTTGCACTACTATTAGCGAGGTATACGCTCTTACCTGCTGCAAAAGCAGCCTTATTCCTCCCTAATCTAAGAGGGTGAGACAGCAGCATATTCTCTCGGAAGCGTTTTATTATCTTCTTTCTTGTTATGCTAGTTAGATTTCAGCTAGTATCTTAAAAGGTACTAGTCTAAATTAGATTAACTTTGTTTACAGCGTTAAGAAAGTCCTTTGTTATTGCTAAGATATCTGTTAGCTTAGCAACCTAATAGGTCTCTACCTTAGTCGCTGCTTAATTATATTCTACTAGCTACATTTCCTAACTTATCGCAGTTCTTATAGGTTTGAGGGACGCAAGGTATCGTTCGCGCGCTCGCTCCTTTTCTGCTCTGTCGTCTACGCTAACCGTCTATTTAAGGTTAGCTACCTACTTACAGAGAGTTCGATTAGGCAGATAGTAGGTGCGTAATAGATAGGGCGATATTGTTAACTGTATAAACGTAACTATCTGCACTAGTGCTACTCTCTTCTTCTTGTATCAACGTAGGCGATTCTTGTATTAGTCTAAGAGCATCTTATATTGCTCTATATTCTTCTTGTATTCTTGCTAAGCTAGTATTGCGAGGTTAGACGGCCTCGCTAGAGTTCGATTGCCGCGTAACGGCGTATACGTCGATACGTTAGGTATAGTGGGCTCTAGAGGCTCTGTTAGCAGTACTTGCGTCCCTACTAGGTCTATTACGCCCTAGATCTTAAGGGCTGCAGCCCGCGCCTGTAGTTAAATTATCTAGGTAGTGTAATTCGTCGTGTCGCGCAATACGACAAGAGCGTCGCGCAATAGAGTGTATATTATGTTGTAAAATCTTAGTAGATAGGATTATAAGACTCTTAATTATTAGATTTACAGTAGTCTTTGTAAATGATAGAATCGTTAAAATTGATAATTAATCGATTGTGTTTGTCCTCCCTGTCGTCTCCTGTCTAGGACGAGATCGGGGTTTATTACACGTTACGCCGACTCTTCTTAGCGTAGCTAATTAGCAGTTCTAGGTCTCGCTTAATCGACCTAGAACCTCCTAATTAGCTGCACGAACGTTACGTGCTAGGTCCCTGTTCGATTGTATAGCTCCGACCTCTTAGCACTCGCCGTGCTATCTAACACGTTTAGGTAAGGCAGTAAGACTCTTAATTATTAGATTAGATAGTTAATTAGATCGTGTAAAGATAAATAAGGTTAATTAGTATTAATTATAATTAATAGTTGTGTATTAATTGTGTGTCTTGTGTATTCTCTATTGTTCTCTTAAGAGGTCTTCTCTGCTTATCTTTATCTTTCTTATCCTAAGTCTGCGCTAGTAGTAATCTAGCACATAATTAGTTCTGCCGTCTCTAAGCGCCCTACTAAAAGGCTAATTACATCTAACACCTAGATATCCTTAATATTTCTTAGTTCTGCCTATTCTTAGATAGTGCGAATCTTATTGTCACTAATCTTTACTCTATTAATTCCTACTATATATCCTAGGAATTCTAGTTCTGTCTTGTAGAACTTAGATTTCGATAGTTTAAGCTATAAGTAATATTTATTAAGAAGCGCTAACACTATCTTTATAAGGGGCTAGGCTAAAGACAGTAGGAAGGCTAGGTTGAACAGAGATAAATTCGATAGAGTCTATCTAGAGCGAGAGAGCAGACTAACTTTATAGTAGACTGCTAGCTTCTAGAAGTTTCTATATACATTAGCATTTGTTAGCTATTAGAGGATTATGTCTTGTTCTAGTTAGTTCCCGGACATTCTAGGATATTCTATAATGTTCTAGGACATTCTATAACATTCTAGGACATTCTATAACATTCTATAACATTCTAGAACATTCTATAATGTTCTATGCTCTTCTATTGAACTAAAGTAACTCTACTAAGAATAGTAGAGGTGTAACCTCTTACATTACCCCCCCTCTCTAATCTATGTATAGTAGTGTTATGTCTAAAGTACTGCTCTTTATTACCTCTTCTAAATCTAGCTAGAAGCTATTTAGAGTGTTAATTGCGGTATAGAGCAGTGAAGGCTTTCTACTTATCTAAGGCTATGTTATCTTTAAGATTTTCTACTAGCTTAAAGGTTATAAGGGCATATCTAGTCTATTTAACCTTAAAGAACAGCCTATTCCTATAGGTCACTTCAGCTATAATCTGTTCCACTTCTAATTCTAGTTCTCTATTAACTAGGACAGGTGCTAGTTAAGTGTCGTTATTAGGCTAGCTAGGGAAGGGATCTAAGGAAGCTAGTCTTAGGCGATCTATATAGAAGACATTGTAGATACCTAGTAGTGTGTTAAGCCTAACTAAGTGTAGGCTAATAACCTTAATAACTGTGTATTTAGTATTCTTCTAGTTAAGTTTCTTGTTTAGTCTTCTATTTGACAGTTGCTTCCTATAGAAGAGCTAGACTTTGTTATTCACTTGCAGTGTAGAAGGCTTATGCCTATACTTATTTACCTAACGCTCCTACTCTTGCTATGCTTTAG
The DNA here is from genome assembly GCA_010093685.1 of Ophiobolus disseminans. Lineage (NCBI taxonomy): Eukaryota > Fungi > Ascomycota > Dothideomycetes > Pleosporales > Phaeosphaeriaceae > Ophiobolus > Ophiobolus disseminans. The sequence continues at coordinate 364,941 of MU006236.1, read as the reverse complement.
CTATTGTAGTTTGTGCTATGTTAAAAGCATGCTTAAGCTTCTTAACAATTGCCTTTGCCTTATTATAATTAGGTCGCAGATATGCTTCTAGCTCTTCTTAGTTTAGTTCTTAAGAGATGTCTAGTTAGATAGGGTTAATATTATAGCTATGTTAAAGGAAGAAGGGTAAGACCCTTGTTAACCTTGCTTCGCGTCCTTTAATAGCAATTAAGGCTATTAGGAGAAGGTCTACCTAATTGCTCTGTCCCCACCTAATAAAGGCACGGAGATAGGCTTTAATAATGCTATTTATCCTCTTAGTAGATCTATTAGTCTGTAGATGCTATGCTGTAGATAAGCGGCGTGTGATGTTTATTATCTTAGTTAGGATAGCCTAGAAATAACTAGTAAACTAGGCACTACGGTCGGAGATAATAGTATTAGGTAGCTAGTAGTAGGCAACTCCATACTGCAGGAAGTTATAAGTAACTATTTCTACTCTAGTGTCCTTTAAGGGAATAAGGATAATATTCTTGCTTAACTAATCTGTAACAACAAGAAGTGTTGTACAGCTATTGCTTTCTAGTAGTCCTTTAATAAAGTCTATTAAGATCTCTTTCTAGATGCGTTTAGAAAGTAGCAGTAGTTTCAAGAAGCCTTGCAACCTATCTCTCTAGAGCTTAATGCGTCTACAGATGTTACAGTTGCGGACAAAGCGACGTATGTTATTAGATATGCTAGGCTAGAAGTAGTCTCTTGCTAGTATCTTGTATGTTTCTTCTCTTCCTAGGTGTCTAGTAGCTAGTAATGCATAGATTTTATAGATAAGCCTAGTGCGCAAAGGCTTAGAATTAGGCACCTATTTCCTATTGCAGAAGTATAGGACTAAGTTGTTGTCTGCATAACACTCTAATATTAATGCCTTAAGTCTAAGGTGTGCTAGAAAGCGGC
>MU006236.1:343657-362351 GCA_010093685.1 Ophiobolus disseminans | reverse complement strand
ACTAACGGACTTGTCTTTCTTAGATACTTAAATATATCTCTGCATAGCTACTGCAGAGATCTCCTAGACTGTTAGTGTAGAAGGTAGTTCTTCTTTCTTACTGCGGAGGCGGATACAGGTCCTTTCTAAGTAGATAAAGATTAACTTCTTTGCTAGTGCAATAGTAACATTATATCTGTTAAACTAGAAGCGTCTAAGCAAGATATTAAAACTAAGGTAAGTGTTCTCTATTATGTATCCCTATCCTGTGCGTGTGTATCCTTTAATATTGTATGTAAAGTAGCAAGCTTGCCTAATAGTTCTAGTTCCTTCTACTCCTTAGAGGGTCCTTAGAGTAGGTAAATTAATGCACTAGAGTTTAGCTTTCTAGGCAAAGTAGGCGCTTACTAGAGCATATGTCAAGCAACTAGAATCTAGCATTGTAGATGCATAGTGAGTGTGATTAATAAGCATATGTATAGTAATTGGTTTTGCTTTCATGTAGGGTTGAAATAAGCGCTAGTTTTGCTTTATCCTCAAAGCCTTCTCCTTATGCTCCTGCTAGTGACTTTAAGTAGGAGCTACTCTTTTTCCGACTTAGAATCCTCCTCTTCTAGCTATAGCCTCTCTACAATCTTTGTAGTTGCAACAGTGGTAGGAGAAGGGCTATAGAAAGAGAGCAGAGATAAAGAAGAAGGTTAATTGTTCTATAGAGTAGACAAGCAAGATTATATACAAGAGTATGCGTAAGCATATAATGTAGAAAGAGTAGCTATAGAAGCTATAGAAGGTACTAGAATGTACTGTGCTTATGTAAGCTTATGTATCGGACCGATAGGGGATTACGATGTACTAATAAGGTTAAGCTACTAGGTCTAACACACCTCCTAAGGTATCTATATTAGATAGAAACCTTATAGAATAAAATATTAATAGAGTAAAACAGATCTGCGTGTAGCATAGCTAGTCTAACTAACTAAGAGGCACAGGATAAGAAGAGTTCTTAATAATAAGGTAATAAATGTCTTTTAAGCTAAGCTAGCGTATAAAGTTATTATGTTTCTATTAAGAAGAAAGCTTTGTAAAGCTATTAGCAGGCATATTAGCAGTAGGCTTCTATTTAACAGCAATCCTTCTAGCTTTAACTTCCTATCGAAGCTACATTTGATAGATATTAACATAGCAAAGCTTAGTTTAAATGCGATTAGCGTTGCCTTAAACAAGGCGTACAGTCTAAGCATTATTACACTAGAGAGCCTTCTTAGTGTAAAGTGTAAAGCCTATATTACGGCAGAAGCGGTCCTAGTATTACAATTCAACGCTAGCAGCTAAGAGAGCATATAACTCTGCTTTAGTAGTAGAGTGAGTGACTAACTAAAGCACAGTGGCCTTCTAGTTAATAGGCATGCTATAGAGTATAAAGATATATCTAGTAGATAATTAACGAGTCTTAACGTCGTCTCTAAATAATGCATTAGTAGCACTAAAGAAGGTAGGTGTTGTTAAGTCAATTTTAGTTGCATAGGCCTAAGTAGGCTTACCCCCTCGAGCGCTAATAGTAAGGTACCGTGTACTATATAGGTACTGCTACACGTGCTTAATCTTAGAGAGGTAGGTTAGTTCTAGGTTAGTTAAGAACCTTGCAAGAGCTAAGTGAGCATATGCAACATTAGGTCTTGTTATAACTTTAATATAGGCTAGGTTGCCTACTAGGCGCTAGTATGTCTTAGTGTTTAAAGGTTCTGAAATGCCTTTAAAGAGTAACATCCTTAAGGTAGATAAGAGTAGAGTAGATAGGTATCTTCTATTAGGGCAGATAAGGTTAAACTTAGTGTAGACTTTGTTAATAAATGCATCTTAGACTAGGTAGAGCTAGCGGCTAGCAAGGACGCGCTTAACTTAGATACTAAGAAACTACTTAACGTTGCCTATCTAACGGAGGTTGTAGAGCTTAGTAAGCTGTTGTTTAAGCTTCTAGAAATCCTCCTAATAGTTAGGGTAGTAGAGCATGATAATGTCATCTACATAAAAGAAGAGGATAACTCTATTGTTTATCTAAAGGTATAGAAAGCCTTAGACAGGGTGTAGTCCAAGCTGTTGTAGTGAAGCTTAGAAGTGTAGAGCCTATAGGCGTAGGGCCTCTTTCAGGCTATAGAGAGCGCGTAACAGTTAAAGCGTCTAGCTATACTTGTTCTAGAAACTATCTAGCGTTCTCACATAGAGAGTGCGATCTAGAAGAGCGTTTAGGAAAGCGTTTAGAACGTCGTATTGCATAGCCTTAAGGTTAAAGGCATAGGCAAGAGCTATAAGAGCTTAGAAGAGGCGTCCGGCTAGAGTAGCTGCGTACGTGTCGCTATACTGTGTTTGCAGGTCTCTACGGACTACAAGGCGGGCCTTGTATTTAAGCAGATATCTATTCTTATTGAATTTGTAGGTAAACACCTATATCAAAGGCACAGCATCTGCAGTGCTTTTAGCTGTAATATTAGCTAAGGCGAAGGTGTTCTTCTCCTAGCAGCTGTTAAACTCAGTTATTGCAGCAGCCTTAAACTGCTTGCTATATATGTAATGCTTAAGTTCTTTCTAGTAACGTAGTAGAGAAGAGAGATTATCGCGATAAATGCGAGTAGGATCACGCTTGATCCTAGGTTGTAAGGCAAGAGAGGTAGCCTTATAAGATTACTAAATTATAGTAGCAAAGGCATAGTACTTAGTCAATAGACTAGCCTTAATGCAATGCGCCTAGCGGCGTCTTTTGCTAGTGACAATGTTGTCCTGTAAGAGATCTGGATTTCGTCGCTAAGAAGCGTTGTTCTGCTGTCGATCTAGGACGTATAGCGTATATGTGTCTAGGTTACGTGTAGTGACTCTAGTTGTATCTAAGTCCTTATTAGAGTTCTACCCCCTAGCAGACTTGCTAACAATTAAGCTAGCTTAATTAGCTTGCATTTTCGGCTTGCAGCTTAATTGCCTTATTAATTAAGCCCCTCTGTAGTAAACTTGCAAGCAAATCAAACGCAACGACAAAGCTTAATTAAGTAGGCTTAATTAGCTTAATACTTTGTTACTACACATTAGAACATAACAAGCTCGAAGATAAGACGAGCCGAAACAGGCTACGTCCTATTTATAATAAGAAGAAGTAATTTAAATTATTAATTAAGAGAAAATCGTACAAAGTGCTATAGAGAGCGCAGAGACAAACTTAGTAAGGGTTTTGCAAAGCCTTGCGCTAGTTCTAGCCTGTACTAGCGCCTCTTAGCATCTCCGCGGAGGAGCCTTAGGGACGTTTCATAACAAGTTGACGTAAAGCACTACTCTACACTAACCTATGAATATTGCTGACAACATTGCTTATACACACGCTTAAGTCGCTTTTCTCTACACCTACTATCGCTATGCTACCTTAGAAACGCTCTTGCAACAGCGTAGCCCCTCTTCGCAAACAGGCTAGAGTCGAAACTTACAACATAGAATTCTAACCTAAGAGCAGAAACACGACCTAGCAACTACCTCAACGCCTATCCCCGCGCAAATGCCTAACAATTGCTGCTTCTCTAGCTATCGAGCTATCTACGGTGACATTCGAGTCTCAAATGCGCGACTCTCAGCCTAAAGACGCTATCGCTACACCTTTAGAGAGTAGCAATACCGCGACAGAAGCGATCGAGGCGACCGAGGCTATCAACAGCGAGGCCTTTAACGAACGCTTTAGAGACAACTTTAAGGGCATTTGCTAGTCGCGTTTGCCTAAGTACATAAAGCTATTGGTTATACAGAAGCACAAGAAGAGCTAGATATACCGCTACGGCTTCCGCGTTGTACTTATTAAGGAACCTAACTGCACCTTCTTTGTCTGTCGCTACTGTTATAAGCGCAAAATCATAGACGCTAGAGGTAGTAGCCTATACGAAACAACACTGTCAACGTTAACCTCCGCGCGCTACCTAGAGCAGAACAAACGCGGCTACGGCTACTAGGCACTAGATTAGCTAGCAAAAGTAGCTAGGCTAGTGCTAAAGTGTCTCTGTTAAGTTTTTAAGGATAGAAAGATTAGCATACTACAGGACGTCGCTAATAAGCTTAGATGCTTTAAGGCTCACAGCTTTCAGCTTGCTGCTGTCACTTAGCTCGTTAAAAACAACTACCTGCTGCGCGAGTTCGAGACACTAGCGTTCCGTTAATTAATCGCGGCTGCTAACCTAGAGGCTAAAGCGTTATTGTAGTCGCACTATTTAAGCGTATTACGCTTTGTAATGCAACTATATATCTACATAAAGCCTTAGGTCGTCTATGCTTTATCGCAATCGCAAAGCAAGATCTATATTAGCTTTAACAGCTAGACAACTAAAGGCGGCAAACGTAGCTTTATAGGCGTTGTTGCCTATTATGTCGACATCACTAGCGACATTGTAGATGTTCCTATCGCCCTGCCGCAGCTTACGGGTGCTTATACTAGTGAGAAAATAGCTGAAGTTGTTAGCAAAACGTTAGAGTAGTTTAGAGTAACTTCGCGTACGATTAGTTACTTCATGCTTAACAATACTACTAACAACGACACTACGGTCGAGAAAATCACGCAGCAGATAGGCTTAACCGCTACCTATCGCCGCCTCCGTTGTAGGTATTACATTCTTAACCTTATTAGTTAGACGCTTCTCTAGGCTAACAACGACGACGCGTACGGCAATAATAAAACTAAGCTTGCTATTAAATACGATCTTATGCGCAATTAGCGCAAGAATAGGCTACTTAGTGTCCTTCTTAGTATTATTAGCTACATTAAAACTCTACAGCAGCACGAGCTGTTTGAGAATTTTCAACATCTTGCTAACGCTAAGCTGCCTTTAGAACAGCGCGAAATACTTAAGCCGGTTAAGCTAGTCGTTACACGCTGGAATTCGTTCTACTCTGCCTTCGAGCGCGCTGTTAGGCTACAAGTCGCTGTTAACGCATACGCTAATCACTACATACGTCGTGTACGAGATAAGAACACGTACGCTATAAGCCGCAGCAACAAGCTACCTATAGCGGCACAGTGGATGCGATCTAATAGGCTAACAGCTGCTAACTAGGCGGTAGTGACTAAGTACATGGATTTGCTAAAGCCTCTGAAAATAGCAATAAAGCGACTTGAAGGTCGCGGCAAAGAAGGCCGTTATAGTGCTATTGCAGAGATTATTCTAGTATTTGAGTATTTGCTAGGCTACTACGAAGAGCGTGTAAAGACGTACGATGCAGTTAATTTCAACGCGCATAAGAAGGCGCCTAAAGACTATCTTGCGATTAATATCCGCGCAGCCTAGGCGAAAGTCAATAAGTACTACACGAAGCTAGATCTATTACTAGCATATTATGCAGCAATAATCCTCTATCTACGCTATAAGACGTACTGCGACGTCGCATAGGCTAACAAACCTAAGTGGCTAGATGCTAATAACTACGCATTTCGTGCCCTCTAGGCTAAGTACAACATCTTCCTGCGCCTAACTAGGCGGCCGAAGGTTGTCCGCAACGACATCGACGACGCGATTAAAGCTATTATTAACCCTAGGCTCAACTGCAGCCCTAAGATAGGCGACCTAGATGAGTTTAAGAGGTAGAAGAGTTGTAAGCTAAGGGTAGAGAAGAATAGTAATGCTATTAACTCACCTATTAAGTACTAGTTAGGCTTGCGCGATCAATACCCTAATCTCGCCTAGATAGCTATTAATATCCTTTCTATTCCAGCGTCTAGCTGCAAGTGTAAGCGCATGTTCAGCGAGCTTAGCGACCTCTTAGAGCCTTAACAGCGGGCAATCTTATTCTAGTTGTTAGCTGCTATCTAGTGCGTACGAAGGTAGTTAAAGGCTAGGTTTAATCAAAGCAGCGGCGTTGCTACAGACACAACTGACGCGGAGATAGACGCTCTCTACGGCTTGTCTAATTAGGCTAAGGAAAGCGAATAGCTACAGTAGATAGATATTATTAACTCTGCTAATTGTTAAGCTATTATTAAGCCTTAAGCTAATCCATGCCCTAAAAGCGTGATGAAGTCGATCAATTAAGCTAAGTATTACTTTTCCTAAGCCTCAAGCCAAGCTAACAGCCTAGGCTTAATTAATTTAATTGTTAGCAACTCTACTCTCTAGGTGTTATGTGCTGTAAAGCAGCAGAGAACTTAAAGAATAGCTGTTGCTTAGCCGGGTTAGGAGAATTATAAGGATCGGGTGTACCGCGAGGCTTAGGTGTACCGCGAGGCTTAGGTGTACCGCGAGGCTTAGGTGTACCGCGAGCGGTAGTTGTAGGAGAAGGCAGTTGCTGTATCTGCTTCTGCGCAGGAGAGAAAGCAACTGTAGCCTGTCGCTGCTGCAATAGCTAGGCAACTACGATAGTGTTACTATTATATTCCTCCTTAGGAATATGTGAATTCTTAATAATATATAGTGCTATAGGCTGTGTAGATAGCTTGTCCTTATAAAGCTTATTAATGAAGCGTACATTACGTACGCAGATAACGCGATTTGTAGCTAGTAGCTATACTTAATATATGTTTAAGGCATTATATCTAAGAAGAAATCCTTCAAAGGTGCAGTCTTTAAGCTTATCTTCTCTAGGTAGGTGCTTGTTGAGCACAAATCCACGGCTTCTAATAGCGTAGAGCTAAGAGAGGTCTAGGCAAATGCTAGTGACTATCTTATGTAGTGTACGCTAGTTAATAGATCTTGTAGGCGTAATATTAAGTAGCCTAGCTGCTGTGCAGACTAGCTTATTAGCTAAGGTCTTAGGTAGACTAGCATAGATTCGAAGAACCCTAGCAACAGTAACAATACTAGCTCTAGCTCGCTTAGCACCTCCTAGCTGTGCAGGAGTGTCTAGAGATCTTATCTTAACCTTAATGCTAGATGTTGTAAGGACTTTCTAAGTAGAAGAGCCTAAATTGGCTTTAGCTCGTCTATATCCAACGTCTCCATCTATAAAGACTATAGCTACCTAGTAGCTATATACCCGCTCAATCTTGTTAATAAGGCGGGTGATTGTAGGAATAATAGTAGCCTTATGTTAATCCTTAAGAGTACAGATCTTATAGAGCTTTGTGTACTCGCATACTACATATAGTGCCTAGACATCGCTATTGTAGTATGCCTCACTATGCTTCTAGAGTTAGATAATGTTAACAATAATGCAGTAGAATAGGCGCTAAGCCTTGTTAGCTCTAGGACGTCGACTAACATCTTCCTTTATCTTGCCCTAGATGCAAGGGATGCAGGAATCTAACTACTATTCTCTCTTGCTATTAGTGCCTACTATAAGGCTAGTAGTTAAGTCTTTGAGATGCTTAATAGCTTAGTAGCTTAGATAACTAAGTAGCTAATAAGCTCTTATTGCTGTGACAACTTGCGGTAGCTTTGCTTCTATAGATCTAGCTGCTAGAGCCTAAAAAGGCTGTGCAGCGTCTTGAGCGTCTAGGAACTAGTAGCCTCTAACTTGTTTAAGGTCTAAGAAGATCTAAGACTTATCCTCCTTAAAGAGTTTGTTTGTCTTTAAGTTGAAGTGGATCTTTTTGCAGCAGCTTAGACTAAAGATATTAGCAACAAATCCTAGGATATATGCCACTTTCTTAAGTGTAATTAAGGCTATCTCACTACCTCTTCTTACATTAAGTGTTACTTCTCCCTAGGCCTGTACTTAGTGCGAGTTATAGCTTGCTTGCACAGTGTCTTAGGAGGAAGGAAGCCTAGTCTGCTTCTAATTAGGTCTAATCTTGTTGCAGATGTAGACGTTTAAACTAGGGTCTATTACCTATTAGTTCTGCAGAGTCTAATCCTGTAATAAAGATGCAGTATTAGACTACAAGAGTTGCATAAAGTAGGCTGTATTTAATGTATATCTATCTAAGCTGCAGTCCGAACTTGCGTTAGCTTAGAGGGTCTAACGTAATACGGAGTTATTGCGTTTAGCTAGCTTAGCCTTAGCTTTCTCTACATTAAATGTCTACTAGATACCTGTATTCTTATAGGCCTTCTTAACCTTCTTAAGCGTATTATTATTGCGGAAGGTTTCAATAAGCTAGGATAAAGCCTTTGTGCTAGGCTTGAAGTCCTTAAACCTGCCTTTAGCCTTAGGATTAAGAGTAAAGCATAGAAGGACTAAATAGTGGTACCTACAGGCGCATGTTAATCGGTCCTTCTTTAGGTAATCTCTTAGCTTAGGCTCTGTGATCGACAGAGAGGTGAAACTCCCTAGTGGCTTAGTTGTGTTTTAGGCAGCGCTAGTAGGTGCTGTTCTCCGATAACGGCTAATTAGGTCCTAGAGAGATAGTGTTAGAAGCAGATCGCTTGCTTCTCCCTGCTCTATTGCAAGGAATTGTGCTTGCGCCTATGCTTTATCTCTAGAGTCTCTTACAGCCTAGATAAAGCGCTATTGCGCTTAGGTTTCTGTTATCTCTAGCATGCTCTCTTAAGCACATTAAGATGTAATTTGCAAGTATTTATCTAGCTAGGCTTAAACGCCCTAGTTCTTTAGCTTCTTCTAAATATTGCTATACTAGGTAGTAAGCTCTAGCCTGCGTTGCTAGTCTGTAACCTTAAAGTAATTCTAGAGCGTTGTAAGCTAGCTCCGCGGATCGTTATGCTCCGCTCTGTTAATTAGGTGGATATAAGTTGTTGCAACAGTGCGTAAGATCTCAAGATTAACCTTACTAATCGCTTTTAGAATAGACTCTTAACGTCTAGACTTAATCTCCTAGATTTTCTATGCGTCTGCAGAACTGTTATCGGACGGCTCTGCAACAGGTAGTAGAGTTGCTATAGTAGAGTTAGGGTCGCAGTACTGCTATACGCTCTTAATAGTAGCGTATCGTCGTTTAGCAGCATACTAAGGTGTCTAGTCAGAGGGACCTTAAAGGATAGTAGTAGCACGAGTATTAGTGCTAGAGGTGGCTATAGTAGCAAAAGAGCTGCCTTGCTAGTCGGCAGAGAAGATAAGGTAGAACCTTAAAGATTGTAAGAGCTAGTCTTAAACGTGTCGTATACAACGACAAGATGCGTGCAGCAACGCGATAGCAGGCGTGCAGCAGCGCGAGGATTGCAGGGATAACGTTCACAACGTGTATAGCAATTAAAAGAGTAAATAATCTTATTTAAGTATTGCAGCGTAGTGCGGGGATACTAGGCTTATAACTGTAGGAAGAGAGCAGAGATAAAGAAGAAGGTTAATTGTTCTATAGAGTAGATAAGCAAGATTATATACAAGAGTATGCGTAAGCATATAATATAGAAAGAGTAGCTGTAGAAGCTATAGAAGGTACTAGAATGTACCGTGCTTATGTAAGCTTATGTATCGGACCGATAGGGGATCACGATGTACCGATAAGGTTAAGCTGCTAGGTCTAACATTGTTTTCTGTTCGCGACACAGACGGATATAGGATTCTCCTTAAGCTTAGTAATAAGGCTAGCTCGTTTTACTACTTCTAGGGAGATTAGATTTATTAATAATCCTAAGTCTATTAATGCCTTTATTAGTCGTCCTTTAACAACTACTTAGAGTTTATTAAGGGGTGCAGAGTTAAGGTCGTTACATAACTTAGTTCTAAAAAAGACTAAAGAGAGAACCTATTAAATTGTTTCTCCTCTTAGTACTATGTACACCCTGCGTGTATGCAGGTGTACTAGTAGTCGTTACTGCACTAGTTGTTAACAAGGCAGTTTTAGCTTATTAGTTCTTTTTCTATTATCCTAGAGAATACGTTAGTAAGACGTTTATTCTATAGGTGTATAGCGCAAGCGTAGTTTAGGCAATCGTACGCTATCTATCGGCACTGCATCTATAGTCTTAGAAACTATCCTAATACGGTTTTCTCGCTGTAGTGTACTTTACAATAGTCGGTAGTACAAGCTGTCTAGCTTAAGTTACTATAATAGAGATGTCGTAGGTTCTAGCTATACGTTTAGGGTCCGTACTGTTTGTAGCTTTGCTTCTGTTAGTACCTATATCGTTTTTCCGCTTCGTCTACCTAGTTTTCGTAGTCTAGGGTAGTTATCGTAGCGCGCGCCTCTATTGCGCTGCGTACGGTATCTTCCTAGTAAACATGTAATCCTTGTTTATTAGTTGCATAAGTCTTAGGGGTCTTCTTGCCCTGCTTCTTCTTCTTTTGTCTAGGAGGCGACGCTTTCTTCTTCTAACCTACAACTGCGTCTTCGCGCCTTAATATTAGGCTATTAGGCATAGTATTAAACACTTAGTCTATGTTGTCCCTATAGTACGTTAGTAAGGTGTCGCCTATCTAGTAGGCCTATACGTCTACTCGTTTTCCTAGGTGTAGCTTAGAATTCTTGTAAAGTCGCTCTGCTAGTAGCTTGTTATTTGCGATACAGAAGGGCGTTTGAGCCTATTATTCGTAATACTCCTTCCTATAGAATCTCTATAGTAGGATTCTCTCTCCTAGGCTTATAACTTTAGCGCTAGTGTCTTCCTTCTGTTCGGGGAAGACTCCTATGTCTTCGAGGTCAACCACCTAGTGTAGTGCCTTCTCGAGTGCCTTATTGAGGTCTAGTTTATAGAAGGGGATTTCTTCGTCGTCGCTTCCCGTAAGGGGTGCGTAGGGTCCTCCTTCTTCGTGGTCGTTAGGTTCAACAACTTCCTATTCTTTGTAATCGTTAGGTTCTTTATATTCGATTATATTAACCTGTTGTGTGACTATGTTTTTCTTTAGCTGTCGGTAGTTTCTAGATAGGTGCCTAGGCTTGCCGCAGTTGTAACAGGATCGTGTTTCCTTACTATAGTTAGGCTGTCCCTTACCTTTGTGCTTAGTAGTAGGCTTACTATTACGCTTTTTGTTATATTCTGTATTATCAACTTGCATTAGCTTAGGACTATTATTCTTATAGAATCCCTAGGGCTTGCGATATATATTGCGTAGTCGCCTATTATTAGGTTTATACGTCTAGTAGGATGTAAAGGGCCTACAGAAGTAGAGAGAATGTCTCTAGTGTTCTAAGAGCACAGGGGTTGAGTTTCGCAGATAGACAAGCAGGGGGGTAGTAGCAGTTCTAACCGGGAGAACAGAGAGGACTCTCACTAGGGATTCACTACAATAATTAGGGTTGCTAGGAAGGCTATATTAAGATCGCTGTATTAAGTTAAACACAATAAGCTATAGGAGCTTATCGCGGGTATCTATATACCTAGGTGCTATCTAGTATTTTATAACTATCCTAAGCGGGGTAAGATAGTATACTATCTTAAGATAGTGTGCTATCTTATTCTTAGCAGAATAGTAGTGCTTAGCGGGATAGTAGTCACGTGATATAGTTGCACTACCCTACTTCGGGCGGGATAATTGTTCTTACCCGAATAATTAATACGCCCCGACCTTTGTTCGTAACACAGGACTAGACTATTTTGCTATTAAAGGCCTAGTTTTCTAGTTGTAGTTCGTACAGCTTATTATCGATATAGATAGTTTCCTTAATTAAGCTTTTAAGGCTAGTGATCGTTGCTCTAGTTCTTATTAGCTTAATTCTAACGTTGTCTTTTAGTTCTTACTTGAAAAATTGTTTAAGTGCGATATTATTCTATTCTATCTAAATAGCATACTACTAGAACAGAATAGCGTAATCGCTAACGGACTAGGTCTGTTTTAGGCTCTGTATTTTGCCTTCAGCAACAGCTAGTTCTTTAGTAATACTAAAGTCCTTGCGGAGTTGTTTCTTAAACTTAGCGTAGTCTTTAAAGAGTTTAGTATTGTCTGCGTTAGTAATATTATTGTTATAGTAACGTTAGAGTCTAGGTGTAACCTATTCCTAGGCTCTGTCGCGCATATAGGATATCATAAGCATTGTTTTATTAGCTTTCTTAATATTCTCGTAGATGTAGAAGTAGATGTCCTATTGCATAATCTATGCTTTAAGCTTAGTTTAGATACTATAGAACAGCTTAGGTTTAGCAACAGCGCTGCTTATCGTTTGTAATAGGTTAGACCTATGCAGGACCTACTAGTAGGTTTGAGAGCGGCGCAGTCACGCCTTACATGTCTTTATGCTATATAAATATCGACTACGCAAGTTAAACACCTTTGATTTAACTTATGCCTGCCTTTTAGCCGGGGCTAGTGCATGTAGTCGTGCCTATTTCCTTTTTAAGGTTTAACCCCTTATATCGTTTTAGTGTAGTAGTCTAAGATAGAAGTATCTATAGATATATCGCTTACTATCTTAAGGGTGTTCAAAGTGTAAAGGTGCTTAGAAGTAGAGAGGATATCTCTAGTGTTCTAAGGCACTTAGGTTAAGTTTCGCAGATAGACAAGCAGGGGGTAGTAACAGTTCTAACTAGGAGAATAGAGAGGACTGTTACAGGAGATTCACTACAATAATTAGGGTTGCTAGGAAGGCTGTATCAAGATTGCTGTATTAAGTTAAACACAATAAGCTATAGGAGCTCAACGTAGGTGCCTATATACTTGCGTACTATCGCTTAGTAGACTGCTATTACAGGATAGCCTACTATCTTAAGATAGTCTACTATTGCAAGATAGTCTGCTATTGCAAGATAGTCTGCTATCGCGCGATAGTCTGCCTTAGCGCGATAGTAGTCACGTGACATAGTTGCACTACCCCACTTCGGGCGGGATAATTGTTCTTACCCGAACAATCGATACGTCCCGACCTTTATTCGTAACAAACAGTTTGTACGTGTCCTTGTTAGTTTTCTTAGTGTATTCTCCTACTAGATGTTTTTTAATGTATAGTTAAAACTATTAAGCGGCTTTGCCTTTTATATGCATGCCTACTAATATAATCTTGTTCTATTTGTTAGGAATAGCTGCATAGTTGAATTTGCAGAAGAGTTTCATGCCCGTAAGGAACATTTTAAGGTTTCCTAGTTCGCTATTAAACTTCTTAGGGGGTGCTATCTTAAGGCAGGGCTTAGCCTAGCTAGCCTCTACGTGAGCCTTTATAGCTATAATAGCTTTCTAGAGTTCTTTAATCTGTGCCTGTGTAAGGGGCCAGGCAGAAGACTGCAGAAAGGCTAGGTTTAACCGTGATGAATTCGATAGAGTCTATCTAGAGCTAGAGAGCAGGCTGACTTTATAGCAGACTGCTAGCTTCTAGAAGTATCTACTTACCTCAGCATTTGTCAGCTGTTAGAAGAACATATCTTGTTCTAGCTAGTTCCCGGACATTCTGTAACATTCTAGGACATTCCATGACACTCTAGGACATTCTATGATGTTCTAGGACATTCTATAATGTTCTAGGACATTCTATGATGTTCTAGGACATTCCATGATGTTCTAGGCTCTTCTATTAAACCGAAGTGACTCCACTAAGGATAGCAGAGGTCTAACCTCTTATATTACCCCCTCTCTCTAATCTATGTACAGCAGTGTTATGTCTGAAGTACTGCCCTTTATTACCTCTTCTAAATCTAGCTAGAAGCTATTTAGAGTGTTGATTGCGGTATAGAGCAGTGAAGGCTTTCTACTTATCTAAGGCAGTGTTATCTTTAAGATTTTCCACTAGCTTAAAGGTTATAAGGGCATATCCAGTCTATTTAACCTTAAAGAACAGCCTATTCCTGTAGGTCACTTTAGCTATAATCTGTTCCACTTCCAATTCTAGTTCTCTATTAACTAGAACAGGTGCTAGTTAAGTGTTATTATTAGGCTGGCTAGGGAAGGGATCTAAGGAAGCTAGCCTTAGGCGGTTAATGTAGAAGACATTGTAGATGCCTAGTAGTGTGTTAAGCCTAACTAAGTGTAGGTTAATGACCTTAATAACTGTGTATTTAGCATTCTTCTAGTCTAGTTTCTAGTTTAGGCGGCTATTAGAGAGCTGTTTCTAGTAAGAAAGCTAGACCTTGTCATTAACTCTAAGGTTAGGCTACTTATGTCTTTTCTAGTTTGCCTAATACTCCTGTTCTTGTTAAGCCTTAGCTATTGTAGTCTGCGCTATGTTAAAGGCTTGCTTAAGCTTTTCAACAATAGCCTTAGCCTTGACATAATTAGGCAGCACACGTATTTCTAGTTCTTCTAGATCTAGTCCTTAAGAGATATTTAGTTGGACAGGGTTAACATTATAGCCATATTGTAGGAAGAAGAGGGAGACTCTTGTTAACCTTGCTTTACGTCCCTTAATAGCAATTAAGGCTATTAGAAGGAGGTCTACCTAATTGGTTTGTGCCTAGTTGATGTAAGCACGTAGATAGGCTTTAATAGTGCTGTTCATGCGCTTAGTAGACCTATCAGTCTGCAGGTGCTATGCTGTAGATAACTAGCGGGTAATGTTTATTATCTTTATTAGGATAGCCTAGAAATAGCTAGTGAATTAGGTACCACGGTCTAATACAATAGCATTAGGCAGCTAATAATAGGCAACTATATAGCGCAGGAAGTTAGCAGCAAGTGTTTCTACTGTAGTGTTTTTTAAGGGAATAAGAACTACATCTTTGCTAAGCTAGTCTGTAACCACAAGAAGTGTTGTGCAACTATTGCTTTCTAGAAGTTCTTTAATAAAGTCTATAGAGATTTCTTTCTAGATCCTCTTAGGAAGGGGGAGTGGTTTTAGAAACCCTTGCAGCCTATCTCGCTATAGTTTAACACGTCTACAGGTGTCGTAGTTCCTAACAAAGCGGCGTATATTATTAGATATGCTAGGCTAGAAGTAGTCTCTTGCTAGGATCTTGTATGTCCCTTCTCTTCCTAGGTGACTAGTAGCTAGTAAAGCATAAGTTTTATGGATAAGTCTTGTGCGCAGTAGTTTAAGAGCAGGAACCTATTTCTGGTTGCGGTAGTGCAGAAGCGTGTTGCCTTTAATATAGCATTCTGCTATTAAGGCCTTTAGTCCTAGGTATACTAGAAAGCGTCGTTCTCTATCTAGGACAGACTAGCGTGCTGTGCAATAGGTCTGATCTTCCTTTACACCTTGTTTCTAGAGTTGCTCTAGGGTAGCAGGCTCTATAGGTTTAATCTAGGCAGGAAAGGCATAAGTTAGCAGAATTATGCTAGTGAAGGAAATGACAACATCTATAGAGTCCTCTATCTCTTCTTTAGTAGTAGTGGGCTTTAGAAGCTGTTGATACTAGTGCTTAAGGCGTGCATCTTCTGCATCTGCAGGTAGGTCTTGTTCCCTTCTTGAAAGAGCATCTGCTCTCTTATTTAGCTTCCTAGGCTGGTATTGCAGCGTGATGTTGTAGCGTCCTAAGAGAATAGACTATCTAATCTGCCTTTTATTGAGCATCCTAGGTTTAGTAAAGTACTCTAGGTTCTTGTGGTTAGTGAGGACAGTAAACTTCTCTACAGTCTAGAGTTCAGAATCCTATTCTTCTAGGCAGCGTATAATAGCTAGCATTTCCTTGTTATAGATTTTATAGTTGCATTTATAGAGGTTGTTCTTGCGTGAAAAGTAGGCATAGGGCCTAAGTATTCTCTTGTTATTATACTGAGAGAGGATGCTACCTACAGCATAGCTAGAGGAGTCTGTTTTAACTACTGTTTTCCGGTCTAGATAGAAATGCGCTAGAACAGGCTCGCTAACAAAGACAGCCTTGAGCTTGTTAAAGGCTTCTTGCTCTTGCTGTGTCTAGCGCTAGCTAACGTCCCTAGTAAGCTGGGTAAGGGGTGCTGCAATGTTGGCAAAGTCCTAAATGAAGCGCTGGTAGAAGTTAGCAAATCCTAGGAAACTGCGGACTCCTTTTACTAATATAGGGGCTTTCTAGTTAGTGATAGCTTTAATCTTCTTAGGGTCTATGCACAGTCTATTTTCTGCATCGATAATAAAACCTAGGTACTTAGTAGTCTTGACCTCAAATTCGCATTTGTTAATGTCTAGTTGAAGGCCAGCATCCTTAAGAGCGTCTAGGACTTTGTTGACATAGATACGGTGTTCTTAAAGTGAGCTATTAGTGTATATTAGAATATCATCTAGGTAAGCAGATACAAAGTCATCTAGAAAGCGACGTAAAACCCAATTTATATAGCGCTGAAAGGTGCTAGGAGAGCTAACTATGCTAAAAGGAGTGACAAGCTATTTATAAAGTCCAAAGCGGGTCTAGAAAGCAGTAAGCTATTCGTCTTCTTCTTAAATGCGTATCTTGTAAAAGGCTGCAATAATATCTAGTTTAGTATACTACTTAGCCTTGCAGATGTTGTTTAATATCTTATAGATAAGAGGCAGAGGGTATCTATTCTTCTTAGTAATAGCATTAAGGGCGCGGTAATCAATGCACATACGTAGGCCTCCTTCTAGTTTCTTTGCAAAGAGAACTAGGGCTGCAGCAGGAGAGCTGCTAACTCTAATAAATCCCTTGTCTAGTAGTAATGTAAGTTCTTTGCGGAGCACTAGTAACTCATCTCTAGACATATTGTAGAGAGGGCCCTATAGTATTTGCAGACTCTTTCTATCTTCTTTAATAAGCTTAATGTAGTGGTCTACTCTAGGGCGGTGTAGAGAGAGCTTAGCAGCTTGGTTTAGATCAAAGACTAGCAGCTAGTGGCGGTAGCTTAGTAGTAGGAGGTCTTTAATCTGCTCTAAGCTCAATTGTGCTTTAGGAGCTAAAGCCTTCTAGATGTCTGCTATAGAGGCAGCAAATACACTAACGGACTTGTCTTTCTTAGATGCTTGAATATATCTCTGCATAGCTACTGCAGAGATCTCCTAGACTGTTAGTGTAGAAGGTAGTTCTTCTTCCTTGCTGCGGAGGCGGATACGGGTCCTTTCTAAGTAGATAAAGATTAACTTCTTTACTAGTGCAATAGTAACATTATGTCTGTTAAACTAGGAGCGTCTAAGCAAGATATTAAAACTAAGGTGAGTGTTCTCTATTATATATCCCTATCCTGTGCGTGTGTATCCTTCAATATCGTATGTAAAGTGGCAAGCTTGCCTAATAGTTCTAGTTCCTTCTACTCCTTAGAGGGTCCTTAGAGTAGGTAAATTAATGCACTAGAGTTTAGCTTTCTAGGCAAAGTGGGCGCTCACTAGAGCATATATCAAGCAACTAGAATCTAGCATTATAGATGCGTAGTGAGTGTGATTGATAAGCATATGTACAGTAATTGGTTTTGCTTTTATGTAGGGCTGAAATAAGCGCTAGTTTTGCTTTATCCTCAAAGCCTTCTCCTTGTGCTCCTGCTAGTGACTTTAAGCAGGAGCTACTCTTTTTCTAACTTAGTATCCTCCTCTTCTAGCTGTAGCATCTCTGCAATCTTTGTAGTTGCAACAGTAGTAGGAGAAGGGCGACGTGCAGAGGCATACTAATAGGAGCTAATAATATATCTAGAAGCTCTACAGCGTATACACAAGCGGTTGTTCCTGCGTCTCTAAATCTTATTCTTGCTTACCCACTTAGCGCGTTGATTTCCTAGGGATTGAGCAGCATGAGCATGTGTAGGCTCCTAATCTATACTATCGTTTTGCTGCGCGTAGCGTTAAGCGTGAGGTTAGGGTCTCTATAGTGTCTTGATAGCGTCTAGCCTTAACCCTATAGTTTAAAGTAGGGAGGTGAAAGCGCTATACTTAATTGGAAGTGGAAAGACACTAATAAGTCTCTCCTGCATAGCGTGGCTAATAGCGTTTTCTAGGAGTGAAATCTTGATAGTGTTATTAAATGACAATGCTCTAGCATTTGCTAGCTTAGTCTCAAAGCGTAGCAGAAAGCGGGCAAAAGACTTATGTGCCTTCTGCTTGATTGAGTAGACATTAGAGAGAGCTTTTTTCTGCAGATTAGGGTCGCTGTAGGTGCTAGCTAGGTATTCTAGCAATTGCATACCTGAACTACTCTCTTCCTCCTCCTTAGCCCTAACAAAGGCTAAGCACATATTGCAGGCATTGCTGCGTAGTCTTGCAAAGATGTAGCGCAGCTAGTCTATATCTAACCTAATAATCCTGCTATCTGTCTTTATCTTGTTCTTTGCCTTAATCTCCTATCTAGCCTATTTAGAGCGGGTGCTATCAAACTCTGAGAGCTGTAGCAGCTTCTTCTTCCTCTTTTTAGGCTGCGGTGTGTTAATGCCTTGCAGGATATTCTAGAGTCCTTGCAGGGTTTGCTAGTTAATAGCGTTGCCTTGCACTATCTGCTGCATAAAGGCGTAGAAGGTTTGTTCTATAGTTAGAGGAGCATTTGCAGCATTGCTGCTGTTAGCTATTTGCTTAGGTTCTTCTATAGTATGTTCTATTGTGTCCGGTTAATTCTAGTAATTCTAGTGATTCTAGTAATGTCCAATAATTCCGTTGATGTCCAATGATTCCGTTGATGCCTAATGATTCCGTTAATGTCTAATAATTCTGTTGATGCCTAATGATTCCGTTAATGTCTAATAATTCCGTTAATGCCCAATAATTCTGTTAATGTCTAATGATTCCGTTAATGCCCGATGATTCTGTTGATGCCCGATGATTCTGTTAATGCCTAATAATTCCGTTAATGTCTAATGTTTACGTTATGTGCTCAGGCAGGTGTTCAACTGTAGAGGTCCCTGCAGTAGCGTTCTTGTATTCCGTTGTATTACTCTCGCAATTGTTCCGTTGTATTGCTCTCGCAATTGTTCTGTTGTATTGCTCTCGCAATTCCGTTGTAGAGCACTAGGGGATAGCTACACTAGCTACTTAAGTGGTTAATCGAATTTAAATGTAAGGGGCTAGGCAGAAGACTGCAGAAAGGCTAGGTTTAACCGTGATGAATTCGATAGAGTCTATCTAGAGCTAGAGAGCAGGCTGACTTTATAGCAGACTGCT